>DWAV01000074.1:0-31057 GCA_018231305.1 Noctuana lactifera
GAAAATCCTTTCTTATCGGATGCCTACGTCATACAAAGAACACACCCTCCAAGTTTCAGCTCTACGATCTGCGGCTTAGGCTGTGCATTAACCCGTCACTCACTCATTGTTGTATAGATTATGTTAGTCATAGCATATATCCAGTGTATAGACAACGGAGATCTGTGGTACCTACATCCATTCTAATCATACTGAGTCTAATATCTAATGGATGAACTAAGTTCCAATATTGTAATTCAGTGCTGATTTGACGTAAATCTATTTTAATTTGCCAAATGGAAACTAATATTACGTTCTCTAATATACCTAATGGAATTAACACAGATTTTAATTTCCAAGATTGCTAATGGTTGTTTGTTTATACATATTAATTCGACAAAATTATACTAACGGATTAAAACGGAACCGCGTTCATACAACCGCATTTAGACACGTTCAGTTTGACACATTAAAGCCACAAATTTACTGCAGTATATTATTATGATGCCTGCAATTTTTAATTTTATAACCGTCCACACCTCCCGAACGCAAGGACTGTACCTATTTACGGAGAGTTATAAGGGTTATACTTACTCATATGTATGGCGAACTATGCAAGTTCTACTACCAAAATACGCCTATATACTTTCCCTTTTAAGCTATGAGCTACATTTACTAACTAAAGACCTAAAGCATTTGAGAACCAAAAGCAGCATCTTAATCCTACGCTGGAATTAGGACTCTATTTGAAGTTAAATGATGTATTGTGATCAAACAGTTTGCAATCATTCATTTGTACCAAAGAACGATCGTGTTCCGTATAGATGACTGCAAACTTTAAATATGAGTATACATGATACTAAGGTAATCAAATATACTCAATAGGACTGCAATACTATTTAATGGATATACAACAATAGTGTATAAAAACCGTGACGATCACTTACAACAGGTATAAAGCACGTAACCGACCACCGATTACAGTATTATTCTAAGGACATACAGAGTCAAAATTCTTTACTAAAGACTCTATGTACAAAGGTACAGGTAAAGGTAAAGGACTCTATGTACTAAAAGATTCTCATGGAACTTGAATAGTAAAATTAGACAAGATAGTGAAATAATACTAGAGAGCCGTGCAGGTCTAAGTTCCTCGCTATCCAGCTTTCCGATCAACTCGATACCATCAGGCTCACGTAACGCAAGGGCCATTTGCTGACTCCTAGCAAAACTGGCTACAGTACTTATTACATACTGTAGTACTCGTAAGTATAGGTAATATACTTACGATATGCTTGCATTCAACGAGAGTTATGTGTTTCTTATATTTTAGGCTTATAATTTGTTACTTTTAATACATTATATATTAGATATTTTATACTTCATTAAGGATGAGGCACCATTGGTGCGTTGCGCTACGTTGCATCGCGTCGTCGCAACGGATCAACGTATTGTGTGCCACAACTGCGTTGCGTCGACGCACGACGTCGCGACGCAAAAGTTTATACACGGCATCGCAGCTGTGTCTCAGTTCAGCCTTCCCAATGGATAGATCTGATGCAGTTAAACACTGTCAGTCATCGCACCGCCGCGGACGCGGAGCCGCTCCGACAACGCAGCGCATCACCCTTCCCCCGCTTCGTCTCTTGTCCGTCGAACCGTTGACACGTCACAGCGCAACGCAACGCACTAATGGGGCCTCGCTCTAATAGCGTCTGATGCGAAAATGTAGGTATTCCTCGAATCGAACGTTTATAAAATTCAGGCAACTTAAAACATCGTAAGAAACTTTTATAATTGAGTACATAAAAATGTAAATTTTTAGCTCAAATAAGCTATAGCAATCAAGTTTTTCATATAACATAATAATATATAGGTATATGCTGCTGTCAAGAATTTTAGTGTCTAGTTTTATGATATAAACGAATATTAAAATATTAGACCTCTGTATGTTTAAATAATCCTTTCGAATCGACAAAACTGAATGTACAGAACCTACGTTGGTTTAGTTGACTATTTATGATGTCCTATTTTTATGATTACTCAGTTACTCACACGCCTTTTAATACTTTGTTCAATATCCTCATATTATTATAATTATCAACAAATACTCATTACAGCCAATAGAATAAAGATTAGATCTCAATAAAGAACTAATGAAGTCGTAAAATGTAATTTTGCTAATCGTGGCAATAAATAAACGTTTCGTCAGGATTGGCGAAATCGTATTTCGTATTAATGAAGTCTTCCCGGAAAAATATTTAAATAAAATTTAAAAATATTGTTTTCGTTTATTCGTTTATTTTATTTGTGTATTCGGTACAAATAAAATTATTTTCTGGGAAACAATTTTTACATAACTTTATTTTTTTACAAATAGGTAGGTACCTACATATTTTATTTTATGTGGCAACAGAATCTTTACTTACCTTTGAATATAATGTTTTGTGCTGCAGTATCATATTGAATATCAGAGGACATTAGAAAATATATTATACGTAATAACTGTTATACTAACAAAGAAATTTCAACTATGTTTTAATTAATAATATTAATATCTACCTACTCACTTACAACTTCCGTTTTATTCTTGAAGTATTATAATTATATCAGAAGTTAATGGGGCTTGGTTCATAGCTGTTAAGAATACTATTGTCTTTGCACGACACTGTTTAAGTCTATTTACATTAATCGTCTACTTTATGACTTCGAGATGCAATGAATTTGTCACTATATTGTGTTTGTACTTTAGATGGCTGATTTATTCCAAAGTCATTTCATACTGTAGATAATAACAATTTTGTGACGTCGTAAACAAAAACAAAAAGAGTAGGTACTTACTGTTCTAAATGCTGCTATTCTATAATTATCAGTTGTCTCTGGCCTTTGTTAGAGATCCATCTTAAATCTAATTTAAGTATACTTAGGTAATCTAAACACGCTAAGGTTCTAGTAGGTACTTAGGTTACGTTAGGTTCAAGTCTAATACAGGTCTAAATTAGAGCTTAGGATTCATCTTCAGGGCTGAAACGGGAATAAACAAATTAATAAATATACCTTTATGTATACGACACAAAAGTTTTCATGGTGTACCTAATTTATGTACATTTATATAAAGAGACGCCTATCTTATATACCTATTTCGGTAGATAATAAGAAGATATAGTTGATTGAATTAAACAGATCCTTGTCTGCTGTCCAACGGACTCAGTAATAGCCACTAAGCTGAAAATCACCAGACACCTCTTAACACAAAACATCAAAGTACTGGATACGGCACTGCACATACAACCAACAAATTAATATACAAAAGTTGAGCTGGCTAAGCTAAAAATACGAGAATCAAAGGGGCTGGAACGGGCATACGAAGATCATTCTATTTATGTTAATGTCACGGGCGTGAGGAAGCGTTTAAATCCAGTCATTAATTATTGTCACGGCTAAGACAAAATAGATAATACGTTCTCTATTTGTTACCCTCTCTGTATAGCTTAAAGAGCAGGACGAAAGAAATAACAAGGAAATAAGTAGTGCTTGTGACGGACAGATTGATGACGTAGCCGATGAAAAAACGTGTCCTTTAAAATTAAGGATGGATGCTTAAGGCATTACGTCCCAAATGAGTTTTGAGGAACGAACTCACGCACACCGAATAGAATAGAACACACAGAATAGAATGAACGCACATTAAATATCATTTTGTCAGCATTAGAAATTTATGAGTCATATGCGAAGGGATGAGATATAGGAGTTATTTACAGGTTTTATGACGCTCCAGATTATGTGTTCTTGTTTATTATGCTTCCGTTTATTATAAATATTTAGATCGTTATTGTTACAGTTATAAATTTTACCTAACGACTTAGTACCTACACTTGTAGGTACCGACTGACTAACAGACTACGTATAGCCCTAAGAATACGTTGAGGTATAGCCTAACCTAAAACAGTACCTAGTAATGAAACCTAGAACCTACAAGGGTTCCTTATATATGTCGTAGGTACTTACCTAAATGAGGGCAAATATTTTTTTAATATTTATCCTAAAAGTTTGTTAATATATAAACAAAAACATATTTAATCCGATTTGCATGACTCAGATGGATAAACCAACGGGCCTTTTCAATAGACAAGCCCGTAAGTAGAAATCATAATATTGTTGACACTTAGGTATATCTACTATTCACAGGCATAAATGAAATGATATAGGTACCTACTTACAGTTTCAGTATTAATGGGAATGAGGTATCAATTTCCTTTGAATAGCATTAAACAATATCCAATTTGCAATAATAATATATTGTAATAAAGATGTCTGTAGTATTATGTAAAATGAACTGTAGAAATTTTAGAATAACCGAACATTATTTTCAATTAAAATTGAATAGGAAAAAAACTAGCACCTTTCATAAAAGAAAATTTCAAAAAGGAATGCAGAATTTAATATTAATATTTTTTGTCTAATGCTCAATACATAAATATTTCGATTTATTATAATAATGTACTGATATAGTAACCGACAAATTCGCACACACAGACCAATTACTATGGCGCTTCGATTCTGCGAACGAAGCCTTCAGTGACGATGAACGTAATCGTTTAAGAAAAAGCTACGCGAAGTTATTTCACGAGATAATCGTAGCCGCATCAAGCACATTATCGAATCGTTTGCTACTTCATATGCATAAGAAAGATGGATTCCACTCAAAAATGCATTCCATTCAAAAATTAACGCGGAGAATTCGGGAAATTCATACCGTGTGATATGTAAATGAGTCTGTCTCTTCAATACCGATTGCATGTTCGCTTGATCAATTTGCATCGAGAATCGCCCTTTTTGTACGAGCAAAAATTCCAATGGACATTCATTTCTGCTATATTATCTTCGGGCAGTAAATCAAAATACGTTATTGTTTTGTTATTAAAAGAAAAATCAATAAGTAGTACTAATTGGATTTAATGATAACGCTACTGGGCAATACACATAAAGCGTACAAACTAATATATAAAAAAAAATAGTTTCTAAAGTCTTTCATTCCAATTACTATAAACAACGCTTCAAAATGAATTCTGATCCAAACGTATTAGTTAAGATAGCAATAACAGTTGTTTCTCGTTATAAACTATGACCAATTAAAATTAAATTTATAACATCGAGTTCGATTCATTAAGTTTCAAAAAGAAATTTCAATTGCCTTTACCATGATACCTCCTTATTCAAAACCGGTTCGTGTAGGTATATTTTCATTAAAACTACGACTTTTCTTTTTAAAATGGGTCATGTAATTATTAGCACATACAAGTAACACTGATGGTCAGTAATGTGTAAAACTAAGAGTCGAAAAATTTGGTCAACACTGACTTCTATTTAACAACACAAATAATTGTTTCAAACAATACAAAATATTTACAACAATGCAGTCTTAGTTATCACAAAACACAAACAGTTGACGATATTAATTATTCAATAATATAATCTGAGTGACTTATTAAGTTTAATGGACCTCATTATTTATTCAAAAAACGTTATTCAGTACGAAGCACTAACGACATTGAAAGGAGAAAATTGGTGTAATTATGACACTAACCAGATTATACCGAAAACACATTAGGCCGACATCATTCAGTGATTAACCGTGGAACGAATGAAACAAAAAGACGCACCGCGCTTACTTACCGAGTCGGCGAGATCGCAATAAATCTTCCATTACAGTCATACAATCTCGTACAGTCTCTATAGACAAGTGTTATAATTAAGTTAAATTCAGATTAGAACATACAGTCACCAAGAACGACGTATAAATAAAAATGTAAAACTTGCAAATGAAAAATGTAGTAGTGAAAAACTACATTATTATAAATGAAATTAAATAGCTTTTATAAAGATTCATCAAACTCAATTACTTACAAACAAACAAAAAAACAATCGTAAATTAATATTATTATTTTAAAGCTTAATTCTATTACTAGATACTTAACTGTCAGTTAAGTTCAACGCAATAACGGGTTTCTTGTGTTTCAATCCAATGTAATGGAATAATTCATTTATATGAAACCTCCAATCTTAAAAATTAAATAATCAATTAGATTGTCATGCGGGAATTTCATCGCAGCAGTTACTGATAGTTGAGCCTTTGATTTTAAAAATGTTGCTGTACAACTTGTCTGTATGCACCGAAAACCTACAGTGAACCGTAGCCGTACACAGATGGTGTTTTAGTGCGGGCGGTTAGCAAAAGAAATAAAAACAAAACATTACCAACCAACTAATAATGCAGCTTGTATGTACTCGAATCCGCATCTGCTGTTTTTGTGAACGGTACAGGGAACTCGGCTAATTAACTTTGGCTACTACACAATGAACCGCTAATTGATGACTTAGTAATTTGACGATATCAGAACGACGTGGGAAATGGGTTGCTAAACTCGGAAGCAGATAACCTAACACAAGAATATAATAGTGAGAAATTTGATTACAACGTTAAGTAAGAAACATTTCAGTGAAATTGTGAACACCAAGACAATATTAAACATTGAAATAACAAGTTTGAGACCCAAACTGCGAGGTGTTTTAAAAAGAAACATAATCTAGAAGACAAAGGAACAGTAAAAGCTCCACAATATTTAAGTATTAACAATGTCTCAGTAGTATCGCCCTTCTAAGTGGTCCAATAAGGAGAAGATAGAGCGTAGTACGCTGTGAATAAATTATTTCCTCTCTGAGCTAAGTGGTCACTGCAACGAGACATAATAGATGACATATCTCTTTGTATCCTGAATGAAGTACTGTGTCTTCCAGAGCAATATTATTATTTAACATTGTGGGAGCAACCTCTTTGATGTTGGGACTCAAATCTATCTTAATAATTGCTCTGACTGTACTTCTGAACGAAACTCGTTTGATATTCTGGACATTTGTTAATAAGCTAATTCTTATATTTCCCTACAGCCAATTATTTAGTACTATTTAAGTCAGACGTCAGTAATCAGCTTTATAAGGTATCTTGGGTAATATTTGATGTTCATTTCGTGTCGGTAAATTAAAGCAGTACTAGTATTTATTCATTAATTTTAAAGATAAATAATATGAAACATTAGGCTTATTCTTCTTTTAGTTTTATAAATTTTACTAGAAACAGGTAGCGTGTGTATTTAATACCAGACATGTTCATCTTAACTACGAGTATTTAATGTAAAAGACGTACCATTTCCAATTCAAACAAAATGTTCAACAAGTTAGAAATGAAAATATAAAGGAAATAATTGGGTTTCCTTTCCTTATCTCCCAAGCGTATTTTAAAAATCACACTGAAGTGATTTTCTCTCAAAAGATATTTCAAGTCAGCATATTTTCATCCACCACTCCATCTCCTCGACGTTCTTATTAAGGTGCTCCCTTTATTTTATTGCCAGCGTCATCGAGGTCCAATGATTTATGGGTTCGCATTCCAAACTTGAACGACTGTCGGAGCCCTCAAATTTTTTGCGATCGCGGTAACTCTGTGTGCATTTAACGCTGATTAAACTGTAAAATTACGGACGCAACGTTCTTTGACAGATGCGGCTCTGAATAATAACATTATACACACGCGTGTATTATCCAGACTCTACTGTATAGGCGGCACGGTGTCAAGCAAGGTTCTCTTTGTTGGTAGCGAATCCACTTACAATACAAAGAGTACAATAGGGATCTTTGGCAAATTGTAAAATATACACCTAATTATTGCATTGGTGCGTGGCCGAGCGTAAAGATTTTCGATCCCTAAGGTACAGAAGGCGGTACTTGAGGCTTATGAAAACATGCTACAATGTGAGAAGTTTCATTGATATGCTATATTGTGATCTGTGTGTGTAATGTTCTACGGTGATTCATTTCTTTGGGTAACTCTTGTTTTTATTAGCTGAATTCGAAAATAAAAGATTTTACGTTCTCTTAACGGGTAGGAGCTAAGGCTAATTTTATTAAGGCACTTACATATTTGATCACCTTGCTATTCAACTTGAGTCATTGACAAGGATGAGTATTAAGTAAGTTTTTTTTAAACATTATGATTATTATTTCGTAATGTAAACTAAACAACTAAACGAAAACAAAGCAATAAATATTACCAAAGGTGGTCCCGAATTCAAGTCGAATAAAGAAACCGATACAATGTAATCAATAACAAATTTTTGTAGCACACCCATTCTTCACAACCCTAAGTAGTTAATATTATGAAATATTGCCCGGCGATCGAAGAGAACAGAGCTTTTGAGTTTTTTGTGTAGTCGCTTTTATTTTTTGGTGGATTTTATAAATTTTTATGAATGGCAACTCCGCCCTGTTCGCGCTCAAGGGCCGATTGTTTTGTCAGGGCAACACCTGGACGCAAATAAATGCGCGGGCAACCGTTATGCTTTAAATACATCAGGACAGTGGTGATTGGCTGTTGATAATATCGATGAAAATGATTACAGTTGAGATAAGTTAGCACATTACTTCACCTTTAATTCACATTTTGTATTGTATATTCAATACTTTTTTGGTCAATATCAAAATATAAAATAAAAGCATTTTTAACATGAAAAGGTACATTAGTTACTTCATAACTACTGTGCACATGTCTCTTTTTAACTTTCAAGGTTGCCAACGTTATATCACTAGGTATATTAACATGCCTACCAATTACAAGAGTTTTCACTAGAACCAATACTATAATTACATATTATTATGTAGACCATAGATGCAGTATTTAAACCAAACCTCCAACCGGAAATTGCATTTAGCAGCATCATAAAAACATAATTAAAAAAAAATATATTATCATAATTAGTAAGTATGTATTTGCTATAAATCAAGCAAGGAATTAAAGCGTTGTATTATCTGTATAGATTACCACAACTTAATTTGTGAACTTTTTTATTTATGGGTTGTTTGTCGTTGGGTCACGTGCATTAATCAAGGCTCGTTCGATTGCGGGCCGTATCTACAGCTTTTAAGCCCAATGGGATTGGACGTAAATTAATTCCCAATCAGCCTAAAGGGTTTTCTACAAAATGTTCTTGAGATGCCTTTCTCGAAATTACAATTATAATTTTTTTTGGGCTCAAGAAATCATTACAAAATGCTTAGCCGGTGTATGTGTATGGAAACTTCAGAAAACAATATTATATTTTAAAAAAAAGTGTAAATAAATAAATTAAAATTAAAATAAATCTCACTAACTTACGAGTAAATCCTGTACGTCTACATATAGTAAATAATTCCTTAGTCACCGAATGTACTTCTCTCCATTTAAAAAATAAGCTCGCTTAATATACTCCAAGTTAATATAATATTTCTCGCTCCAACCTGAATTATTAATTGTAATCGTTCTGTTTTACATAATTTTCTTATTAGGTTCCTACCTACCAGTTAAATTATTACTAGGGCTCTGTTTTAGCGGCATCGTAAATATTCAGAGAACGTTTGGTTGATATGTTTTTAATTAAATCGTGGTTCGTTAGTTTCGTCGGAATAAGTAAATTCCACAGTAGTTGATTGGACCCTCTGACATTACAGTTTTATATATTTTATACGTAAATTTCTGATTTCGGAAGCGGTGCATGTTGGATGTTATCAATTTAGTATTTTAATGACGTCCGAACAAATTCTAATATTTTAAATGTAAAAAAGTTACGTTAAATAGGTTGTAATGAAGCGTAAATGTATTGTAAGTATTGATTAATTAAATGTGCGCGCTTGTGACAAGTCAGGCTAGGCCTTAGCCATAAGGTTCATATTAGAGGTGCATAATTGTATCAGATTGATGGTTTTGAGGCAACCTGATAACCACGTTACTGGTGCCAATCGCTATGAAACGTAGTGATGAAGTAATCTTTTGTTTGAGGTATTGAATAAAGAGTAAATAAACTTAATAAAAATATCTACTACCTGTTCATGTACCGATGTACGAAGGTATGTAGTTAGTAATTTAATTGTCAAATATCGCAGGAGAAACTGTTTTGATAAATCAGCTTTATAAACATCATCTGCTGCTACTACCATATTGTATATATTATTAGGATTATTATAATCTATGTCACGAACATTCGCTATCGCTTAATTACACTAACAGACAAACGTTTTTTTTTTGTAACAAATATTTCTTTGCGAATCTCGCTACTAGTTTTCTTGTCGTGCAGAAACAAGTCTCTTATCTCCAATACAAGTCCACTTTAGTAAATTAGTAAATTAATAGTCGTTAATTTGTTTCTAATATATTAAGCGATACGAATATTATTTAAATGATGATTAACTGATTTAAATGATAATGATGATTATAGGCGACTCAATGAAGCTTCTGTTCCAAAAATAGATATTTATTTAGGTACATTGCCTTTGTAAATGAAATGTTTGTCATTGAAACAAAAAGCAATTCTAATAAAAGTTCTATTAAAAGTTTTAGTTCAGAGTATACCGCTGGTCGGAAGATAACAATCCCATTTGGTGTGAATGTCAAATCGTAAAACATAATGATACCAATTTTCCCTCAACCCAAGTAGGTCAATTATTTTTATCGTTATAAAGTAAAATATATCAAACTATTGGTTTTCATTATGCCCTCATAACCTACCGTTAAGCAAGTCTTGTAGCGAATGCTTACTTGTGTTACGGTTGGGGAAGGTTGCTGCCAGATACACTAGGTATAACTATTTGAGGTGATCATGTCAGCCCTGAGTAGCAATGCCTCCACGTATATGTAATATTAGATAAGACTTCTCTCCTTTTTGTTGTTGGACGTGGATATCCATGGGTTGTAGTGACTACTTAACAAATACCTCATGATAAAAAAAATGTGAGTTTTGAATTTTTGAACATTAAGTAGCCTGCATGCTCGTTTGCTACTCGTAGCACCAACTTAAAAAAACCTAATTTATTGAAATGTTCTAAATAAAATGTGCTTAATACTATTTTGTATACATATAATAATCGTATTTGTTACAGTTCAACAGAGATCTTGAGGGCAATAGCACGCATTAGTTGGAGGCAGTGATTCTCAATCTATTACCTACTTACCAACAAAGTTAAGACTGTTTTTGACTAAAAATTATTCCACTTTATAGCCAAAATTATGAATTACGTATAATAATGACCAAATTTTTTAAAACCTTTAAAAGTGATATTGTTATTAACAATTACTTATTAACTTACGGATTATCTTACGTGTTTTAAATACATAATGACAGATTTGAAGTAGGTACCTACCTATACCTACTAAACCACATTTTTCTTAAACCGTTTTCAATTAATGTTAAAGTTTAATTAAAAAACCAACTTTTGAGTTCGAAGTCGAATTTTAATTTTAATGAAATAAATCTATTCTCACATTTCTCACTAACATTTATACCCTTCGAGATCTAGTATCTCACTTTGAGTACATCTGACCAAGCTGGTCCATATCAAAGGGCAGGAAAAAGCATGAATCACGTAGACTCATTACGTCATACTTAACTTTATGCAGCACGAAATGACCTCAGGCAATAGCAGACCCAAGCAGCCTCATCCCAAATATAGCACTAAAGATACGCCCAATCACGTCAGCGTAAGGCTATTTTGTCGTGCACGTTATGTGTCAAAGTTATTTGTGCTGCATAATTTACGCGGAAACTGTTCACGCTATTATCGACTTAATGTAACATTATAACGGTAGGCGGCTTATAAACCATACGGTTTAGGTTTATAGAGATGAAAACAAATTTGAATTAAATTGTTTGCAGGTTTAACTCTTTTACAATACAATCAATACGGTAAACTTAACAATTTCCTTGATTATGTTGATAATTAGTCTGCTTTTTCGGGCCAAATTAAACATGCGTACATTTAAAATTTCGCGGTAATGCTAATTGGAAGCAAATAACAAAATGGTTGACAATTTTGGTCAGTTTCAACGTTATTTAGTAGGTATATAATATTATAAACATAAAATTATTAATCTCAGAGCGGTTTCAAATTAATGATGATGTGGATAATAATAATATCATGTTTTAAATTTATTTATTTAAGGATTACCAACATAAGAACAGATGACACGGTATGAAAATTTGCAGTGGATACGGAATTTCTTTTCCATTAACAAAGTTCAATCGATCTATAAAGAAACTTACACGAGTTAGGAAAACAAAGCACTGGCACCAAAAACAATATTTACTACAAAACGATCACAGGCGAAAACATTGGAGGCTCCAAAAATACCGAGGAAACCGCCAAAGTAGCGCCTATAAATATTTCCGGATTTTACGTCCGTTTATCCACAACAATGGCCGAAATTGACTGTATCCTATATCATTACAGTAGAACGCACTTCATAAAATGTTACCCATATTTTTCGGTAAAATTCGATACGAAAGAACCTTATCGGTGTGAGAAGTGGCCGGATTTCGAGCTTACTACAAAATATTGCTGTTAGAGCTTGTTCATTGACCTGTAAAAGTGAATTAGGGACAGGGTCTCTTTCATTGTTTTCATAAGTGCAAATGGCTTACCTGTATTTTTACGGAATGTCCGACTAGTTTCATACACCGAATAGTTTCATAAACTAACCTGAATATTTACCTAGGTATTTATGTTCTACAAAAACATATTTGTATCAAAAATAATTAACTTAGATCTTAAAAGAGATAAAAAAAACATTAAATCTACACATACCTATATGTATTAAGTAGGTACTAGGTATTAAACAAAACAAGACTAAGATATTATATTATGTAATTTCTTAAAAATCTATAAAAATTTAAAAGTATGCCTACCTAATATTAGGGTCTCACTGACACACATCAATGTATGTGGAAAGCTATTAAGTCTAGAGACTTGATGTGACTTTTTCTAATTCACATAGACATCCACTAAGAAAGGGTGTTTGAAAAAGTGAAAAGGGTTGAAGGAGACAGTGACAACGTATCTAGAATCTAATAGTGTCTAGCGAGAGATTTATGCTAAAATGTTAGAATATACGAGTAGGTTCCTACCTACTCCATTAAAAGCTTTTCAAAGTAAAGCAATTTGATTAAATATTTACAATGAAAATAAACCATTAATAAAACTATCTTGTGGCATAGTTCCCAGTTAGCTTAAGCTCCTGTGTATACTAAAATACTATATACATAGTACTGTACGTACAAAGTATATAGGTACATAATATTTCCTTTGAAAGTAAATCGTAAGCTTCCAAAAAATCACCGCACTTATTTACGTATATAAAGACAAATCTGTAACAAATATGTTTGTAATAACTCCTCGCTTTATTTTAATCTTTCAACACATGGGTCGTGAGCTACTTTAAATCAGTTTTATTGTCGTCTAATCCTCTCATAAATCCGGACAGACAGACCACGCTATCCTTTAGTTCTTTGTGGACTTAAATAATAAAAATCATCTCCTTTTATGCTCTCGCTTTGTGCAATGAAATCTTGAAATAAACTGTGGACATTTATTATAATTAAAATATGATTATTATGCTTCAATGAAATCTACGTTAGTTCGTTTCTATTTATTAGAGTTTCAGATATTATTATCCCTAACTAAAGATGAAAACTGATACTCGAAAACTTTTTTATTGTTCTACATCTGTAGGCAGTTAGTTGTATTAATAAAATATTATTGTTATGTTATTGACTACTAAATACTGTTCGTGATAGGATGTGGTTTGATAAATGAATATTAACGGAAGGTGAACATAAAGTCACTTTAATTTTATGCAATAATAGATATTAACTGCAAGGATTCTAAGGGCCAAGTTGTTGATTTACTTCATAGGCCATTAAAGTTCTTTATGTAGGTATGCTTTTATATACTCAGAATGAAAGAAGATCTATTTTATGTAGAGCTTAAGTAGTAGAAGATAAGTAATTAGTTTAGTGTTTAGTTAGTAATTCGTCGTGAAGCATGTTTTGTAATAAATTCTTGTATTTCGCTTGGAGGTATGGATCCAAGATATTTTAATTGTGGTCGTCTCAGTCCTCATGAGCAACGCATCTACGTGCGACCTCAGAAAGCTTTTATTTATAAAGGTACTAAATGAAGTGCTATAAATCCTTGTGGTAGTTATTTAGTTCTGTGTTCCCGTGACTAAGCACTATGAATATCTGACCTAGCAAGGCGGCAAGTAATGGGGTAGCTGTCCCGCCCGTACGGCTGCCGCTACTTTTCATACTAAGTTATGGCGTTGTAAGAAAGGGTGCAGGTATCTTAATGGTCCCTTCACTTCCTTCCTTTATCGAAAAAGAACAGTATATCTTTTTAAGTTATGTGCGTGAGGATAAAAAGTGCCAATAAAGTTTTGCGCGTTGAGTACAATAAATAAAGTAGTAACAATAATAATATTGTGTCGAATTTTATGTGTGGGTAAAATGAAATAATTTGTAGTCTACAAGGCATTGAACGCTCGTTGGTGCCTGTATTTCACCTATTTATAACAATATAATTATAGTTACAAGGCTGGCATGGCTGGTAAATAGTAAATACCTACTAAATACTATTACCATTGTCTATAGCAACGAAGAAAATGTAAGAAATTGGTATTCTATCTTACGTCGTCTTTAGTCAAATCCGATTTCGCAATTTCTGTTCTAATACTTAATTATTTAACGAAATATTAGGTATACTAGAAGTAAATATCTAATGTACTAATGTGTGTATGTGTATCTACCACCTCATTGCGGTTTACTCGAATAAGATTTCTCGGGTGTATCTAAATTATATTAACAAGGACTGCCTAAAATATTCCTAGTATCTAAATATCTAAAATATTAATAATCTGAAGTAAAATAACAAAAATTTATACATATTATTTTAAAAAAGGAAAAAATGGCTTAAAATCTTTTTTTCAATAAGCATTTCTAGATTTTCTAGGTGTTTTTGGTTCCGATAAGCATTTACTGACGCAATTTTTATAGACGCTCTAACTCTCTACTCCTAATTCTCGTATATTTAAATACCTTGTTATTTGAAGTCAAATTAAAATTTGTAGGTACATGATTGTGTTTAACTAAGACCATTCACGACAGTCATTCTTACGTAGAACATAATTGTTGCGGCGACTCCTTTGAATTTCTTGATACTGGTATCTGTTTTTTAATAAATACTCACGTAAACATACCGAGAAATATCTTACAATCGAAAACAACGTGTTAGTTCGATAACCTCAACAACATTAGATATCACTCCGCTGATCTTCGGCGACCCTTTCATCTTGTGCTCAGACGAGTCATTAGATGTCATAGCGTAATAAGTTACAGAGGTGCTGTTAGATTGTTTATATGCCTATAATTAGCAGTCCAAAACCTTGTTTACTAGAAGTACTCGTGTATCACTCCAAATTATAACCTTACCTATCAAAAAATATTGCCTTCCCTATATTTTCTAATAGGGCATGCATTTTAAATATATAAAAGAAACAATTTAAAGTGTTCAATATAAATATTGTGAGTACCTACCTAAACAGTGCAAACATTTATGTAGTTACTCTTAAAAACTGACTTTTAAACTATAACCGTCCTTTTAATATTTTCACTTTCGGACTCGTAATAATACTAATTTTAGTAGGTACCACTCTACTAGCTGCAATTACAAGTAGACCTTCTGTCGACATAGTTTGATCGTTAAACTTATCAGAACCAACGAGAATGTCTTGCGCACGCGATACACCAAAATTTGTTCCGGCGTTGTACAAAGCCGTCTTGCATCTTACAATAAAATCAAAACTCCAAGAATTCGTGGCGACAAATAAACGCATTATAATCGTCCTTTGTGTGCTTATTAATTCATATTACACGGCCGCTTAGGCCCCTTGACGCTATGACAAAAGATGCTCTCCGAACGACCACAAAAGTCAATGGATCGGAGCGAACTGAATATAATAAATTACTATGGCTATCCTCTCAGAACTTGGTACGTATATACGTGAGGTTTTTGTTCCCTTTTCTTCTCTCGACCGCGTTTATTTGTGTACGGGGACAATTTATCTTGCGATACGAGTATGAATGAACGGGCTTACGGTAACGAAATGTATAGAGCTGATGCCGTGACATGTGTAGAGAATACTCCACATTTGAATTTTGTCAGAACTTTGAATCGATACATCAAAAATAATGGTGTCATGCCACATAACTATATCTAAAACATTACTATTCATAATATTATTAATAATTCATTACTGTTTCTAATATACTTTCTTCTTTTGTTTCAGGTAAATATCGCGTTAAAGAAAAAGAAGTAAAATTAATCAAAAATAAATTGAGACTAAAATATTTTTTTACAATCGGTCCACTCGTTTAGATTACGATGTTACAGACAGACAGTACAGACACGTTTTTGAATATCTTTCAAAATGATAGTAAAGGACAGAATTGGGATGATGAAGGTGGAAATTATATGGTCTATTGTTTTTCGCTTAACCGTCAATAACGTAACAAGTCAGTTAAGTATAAATTCTGCTCACGCACTGCGAAATTTCTTCTACTTCAATAGAACACATCAAAGTTTCTTTATGTCTCCTTCACCCTCGTCAATTGTCTATTCCGTACAATATCTTTTCTCTCTTATCCACTTATGAAATCCTGCGAGAGCACTTGCTGAATAGCCGTTTCAAACGCTACATATCATATCAGCGCGCAGATGGATTGGTGCTCATATTATATGAGCGAGTTTTAAAAATGGAATTTTATATTTCAGTTGCTCTCTTGAATAAAACAAGGTTATGAATTTGTCTTATGCATGCACGGTTTATATCACTGATTCATACGTAGCGTTCTGGCGTTACGATCGTGTAATATATCAGAATTTCGTTAGGTTGAATTTGCGCTAAGCTTATACATTTCTGTTGGAGTTTGATTTTTTACGTTATTATTGTCAAACTTTGAACAGTCAAGAATAACCAAGAACTCCAACTCCTTCTGATTATACCTAAATAGCCCTAAATTTTCTCGCTCACATTCAGTTCAGAACATGATCTTTAAACTAGATTTCTTTCCTTGGGTCAAAATATAAAGTACGATTCTGCTGTAGATTATTATGACAACACACATTTTACATAAATACCAATAGTATTGTTCAAATACACGTAAGAGAGGCCCAGTGATAAGATAGGGACCCCTAACCTAAGGGGAAAATACACTAGAGTTCAACAAAAATATGATTAAAACTAAAGCGGCGCATAGCCCCGCTGGTAGTGTGGATCGCAAGCGATCACTAATTAATCAACGTCGGGCGTGGCCGGTACCCGGATGGGTGACCGCTAGTGGCAAATTTCATGCGCGATTTCGTGTTTCGGTGAGCACGTTAAGCCGTCGGTCCCGGTTGTTATCGATAGATAACAGTCGTCAAACCTGGTCGAAGGCCCTTTGGGCGGTTTGACAACATCCGACACGGGTTGGCCACTACCGTATCTCCACCAATCCGCATTGGAGTAGCGTGGTGGAGTATCTTCCAGGCCTTCCCCGGTTGTGGGGAGTGCCCCGTGCCCAGCAGTGGGACATAAAAAGGGTTGAAGGCATGATTACAATTGACTGTGTATAGTACCCTTGTCAGAGTAGTAATTTGGCAAAAATAGACGTAATTATTAAGGTTTACGATGACAAAAAGTTCTGCAAGTAAGCTGTGTCTATTGTCATAATGTACGTTATGCCTGTTAGATAACCTATTACTGAACGTATCTACTACGTTTGAACTCTTGGCAACTACGAAGTGCTGGCACAGTTAACTGAGTGCACTAGTTCATAATAAACTTGCTGACTTGCTCCACTACAGATGTTAAAGCGATATTTACTAAATAGGGGAATAGGTAGAAGAACTCGTGAAGATCGCATGGGGAGGAACTACAGTATGTTGGTACATACTACAGTTGGTTCCTAGGGCAAGCGCTAAAATAAACTTTGACGGTTGTGCAGCAAATATACCTACAGGTTTATAGCCTGGTAAAAAGATCTCTTAAAATATTTATGTTTTATTTTATTTGTAAACTATCAAATTTTATCGGTCGACAATAAAAAATGAGAATACAAAACAATTCTTCAGTATTATAATTTCTATTTTGAAGTATTTTTGAAATTTTTCAAATAACTTTCATAGCTTTGTGCATACTGTATCCATCATCAGACGTAGTAGCTAATCTTTTATCGTTTCTCGTTGCGCATGAAACATTATCCTATGCTCGTTTATTTATTTTTTAATGAACTTAATATCGAGCGACTTTATTTTATTAGCAAGACAAAGGCATCGTCCATTTATTAGAACGCAATTTCTCTTAGAAACCCAATACTTTTGCAATATCCCTACTGAAATAACTCGACCTACATCAAGCCTAAGTCAATTTATTAATAAGGTATTGGCGTTACTACGAGTACTTTTCGCTTATTGACCTTAATCTTCTCGTAAGAATACTTTTACTGCTCCCAAATATATTCACTATGTACCTATAGCGTATTTTATTTGAGTTAGACTTTTTGGATTAGTCTCTTAAGTGTGCAATACCTAAAATAAGTAGGTACCTATTAATATTTGAAGACACAATCTCATAAAAGCATTGTAACAACGCTTTTTACAATCGCCTGATCAATAAAGTTTTTAAATGTATTTAAGTGCACTGAAGGCATTTAAACTTTAACTTTAAATTTAGTCAACCGTGCTGGAAAATGTATCTAAATCAGATCTTATGCCAGGCAGCCCATCTGAATGGTTATCAGCCTAAGCCTAGCCTAGCCTAAGTTTATAAGAAAATAAAGTCAACACTGATGCAGTGCAGAAAATGTATCAATTTTTGGACAATCATTCTTCAACTTGTACTTAAAACTGTACGTGTTTAAGTGACATCCTCCATATCTACATTTCTTTTGTTTCTCGCAGATCCCCAATAAATTGAACAATGGTTTGTATTTGTCAGCGTCTAAGCACTTAGAATACGTTGAAACAGGTACTCATTGTGTTTATTCGTGTTACATTTCGTATTCAAAAATTATGCGTTCATATTCGAATATGGGACACGGAATGGTTTTCAAGTGTCTCTCATCCAGCTCTCAGAGACGGCAGTATTGTATTTATTCATGTTTTAGAACTACATTTTATGCTTGAATGATGTGTATGCGATGCAGCCCCTTTTTAAATATCATACTCGTATATTCTTTACTCCTTTGTGGACTTATACTTAAGTATCTATATACCTATTCATAAATATTTCCTGGTTAAAATATTATTATATTCATTTTTGTTCTTCCTCGCTGTTTGTAAGTTTTTGGGAATTTTTGGAAATTGTTGATAAATAATTTATAAGGATTCGTTTTAAATGAGTTTATTGCCCTCGGTGAAACGCGGGTAGGTCTGTAGCAAAAACAAGCCTGAAAGTTACAAATATTTAAAAAATCATGGGCTACAATTTTTTTTTTGCAAGAACATTTATATTTGATAGGTAAGATAAATACTTGTACTAAATACTGACACCGAGTAAGATCTCGTAACACTACTAAGAAAGAAAGAGAAGTAATATGTACGTAGGTACATTTTTAAATAAATTTAACCCCTAGAATTTATCAGACAGTTCATTGCGCCTAGAACGACGTGTCTAACACATAATTTTCGTCTCGGAACAATAAAACTGACCTATTTATTGCCTCGGCTCATCTGATAAGCCAAAAATTTAAGGCCATTAACAGTTACCACGATAACGCATTTATTTATTGCGTCCAACTCTCTTTATGGCCACAACTGTTTTTAATTTGATAAAGCATTTATTTGTTCCATTGCAGGAAATTAGGCGTTGTTTATTGTGAAAGATTAATTTACCGCATTACTGAAATGTAAAATGAATAATAAAGTCATTTTGGTAATGTTTGTCGTGGTTTAACAATATTATAATATGGAATAGAATTAGAACCTTTCTTTTTGAAGTCGGTAAAAATATCTCATTAAGCTCAATTTCTACACCACTATACAGAGAATATCGATTAGCAAATTTGGCTATCTTTTAAATATGTAGTTTAATAAATATTAAGTAGTTCGGGAGGTACCACTACCACCTTCATTTCATAGCCCGCCGTGTTCTAGTAGGGTTGGGGAGGTATAAAATTTATTTCTACTTACTTTTTAATTCATAATCAAACCATCACCATCCAAACGCTGGGCGGTACTTGATTTTTTCATTCACACGGATTGTATTTAGGTATTCATTATTCAAATTCAAACATCTTATGCAGGTATGTCTTACGTACATAATTTCAAACAGCAAACTTTAATGAACTTTTTCTGTTCCACGGAAGCTGGCTTTCTATTGAGTTGTAGGAACTAACATCTTTTTTACGTTAACACGATTGGCTCGCCCAGTTGCGTTACCCCATATGTGTCCGAGTAATGGAGTTGTCATGTTTATGGTAATAAACTACAATCTGATATATAATTTATCATTTTATTACGTTATCTAAGACCCACCTAGCAAGCTTAATTCCGGTGAGTCCTTATCGAGCAATTTTTTTTAATAATGCTTTTATAGAGTAGCTCGCAATTAAGAGGTACGCACGAAAAAAAATATGGTTTTTATTGATGTAGAAGATAGACCACCTAAATAAATTTAGTACTTTTTTATTGAGACATAATTTCTTTATCGTAAATAAGGAGCAAGCATGCATTCTACCTGACGATAAGTGGTCACTGTAACTCATGAACACTCACGTCCAACCTCAAATAGGATAGATGTCCTGTCTGAGATCGTAAATTAACTCTTTTCTTAGCATACCTATGAGGAATATGAGGCTGATATTAAATATTATAAAACATACTTTTTTTTAATAGTGGCATTCTAGGCTATCTAATTAATATGCCCTATTATGTCTACTTACTTAGCCATTCGTAATTTTCCAAGAACAATTCACAGTTCATTTAATAATACTAAGAAGTACTAAGAACTATTTACAGGGAGCACGGATGCCGTGTCATATTCAATTCATACTGCCTTATTTGTGGGAGGTATATTTTAGTCCAGTCATTCCAATCTTTGCGGTAGGTCGCTCAATCAAGCAGATATCCGCTCAAATTGGCTTGACTAACTAAGCCACTTGATTTAGCTGATTGAAAATAAAAGTTGACACAACTTTTGATACTAACTAGTTACATAATTATGACTCTGGCCGTACGTGAGAACGATGGTAAAGTATTTTCAAAGGAAATATTTTAATATGTAGGGCATTAAAGATCGAAGAAAAAAATCGACTTAATGACTTATCGACTTTTATAAAACGGTTGATAAAAAGTTATACCTAATTCTAAATGAAATTTAATTAGATTTTAATACCGCACGAAGCAGTGATTTTACAAATGTAATGGTGAATTACAAGTCTTCATCCTTAGATGAAACAACAAGAAATCCGTTCACAATTACACGCCGATCGCTGCTGGTTACGCTTTGAAACTTTTTAAACCAAAGACAAAGTCATTTCCTTTCTTCGTCTATGGTGCCGAAACCGTATCTAATAAGATTACTTACCCACTAAATATTCAATTTTGAGCATGTGCTTAGAGTATGTTAAAAGCATGTTAAAATTTTAGTAGGTATGTTTCTCTAAGAATTTGTAAATTTGTATCCATTTGGACATCTAATTTCTGCTCAAAGTAGATACGAATAAATTTTGAAAGCTGTGTTTTATTTAAGTTTAGTACCTATAGGTACGGTGCGGTCCAGAAAAAAAATGTAGATAAATTGAGACCTTTGTAGGTAGGTATGTGTTAAGATATGATATACTAATAAGAACTGTCTATGTAAATCCTTTGAAATCCCTGTAAATAGTTTACGTTTCATTTCATTTATACTCTTCTTACTACAGCATTTTTTGTCAATTTACCTAGGTACGCGTAATGTAGCAACATTGTGGCAACCGTAATTTTGAATTATCCTCTTTATTGCACTCAGATAATCTACGGAGCGCTATTCTCTCGCCCGTATATTAGCCGACTCGGATCGTAAAGGTCCGCTACTCTGGACCGTATATCTTCGTACCAGTTTTTTGCAGTTTGTTTTCACGCAACAACCTCGCATTACGCGTTATCTCCGCAGCCGGTTCCGGGCCGACTTCACTCATTTATCGTATTATAAATTTAGTGGGAGGAGCCATCACGGAGCCACCGACCTTCCCACTCTGCGCTCGCGTCCGTCGATACTACACAGCTACGCGCACCAACCCGTCAAATAAATAAAACCAACGATCGAGATTGGATCTATTATTTTAAAGTTCGCTAGGATAGAAAAATGGGGGCCGATTGAAGGCTTCCCCTCATTAATAAGCTATTAGATTACGCGATGTCGCTCCGGCCGATTGGTAGGCCATAGGGAATCCCAATAAACGCTGCCCCCACTTCCACATCGATGGCTGTTCGAGATTCAAAAGAAGCCCCGCTTTGAACGCGCCCGAAACAAAACGGGCGCTCGAAAAAGACCCCGTTCTAATTCTCTTTACGATCTCCGATTTCAATTGCTCCTTCAGAAATTTGAATGTGGGGAGGGACAAAGTTTTGTCACGTAGGGTCGCCGGCAAAAGCGTATAGCTGTGAGCACATATAGGTAATGCGGGCTCCGTCCTCATAGGTACCCCATTAACCAGAGTGCCCGACAGCTAAGGGCGATATCACATCTAAAGATCAGATTGACAAAACGCAAAGAAAAATAGCTCCTACACAATGCAACTAGTTCTACGAGCAGCCCTGTTATTAAACATTTTAAATAAATACGTTTTCTGTAGCATCCGTTTTTTACCGGTCACATTTTTTGTGTCTTTTAAGGTCTACAGAGTGACTCCGAAACCCTTTGATATAAATAAGCGCACACATGTAAGTACAATGGCTTTTTTGTCACTGACTCTGCGTGTGTGATTGCTGGATAACATTTTTGTCCCCTTACTAGTAGTTTTTGATATAGATCACTTTTTGTTGAGACCATTATTACAACGCTATTGTGCAAAGGCTTAGCTCGGATAAGATCTTCGTTGTCACCAAACGTCTCTACTGGATGTTTTATTTATAAAAGCTTAAAGGTTTTTTATTTATTATGAAAAACATGATGCCCGCAGCCAAATGAATATCAATGGGATATTTTCACACGAGAAAAAATGTATTAATGAACTGTAGTGAAACACGTCGATCTCTTCGATTTCATTGAAAACTTAAACTTGTTCATAAATTACTTTGATCTATTATGATGGGACTTTCCAAAGGTCAAGGTAATTTCCGAAAATGAAATATATCCTAATCTTACGAAGACCCTCTTTAGATTGGAAGTCGTTCACTCAATATATCACGGCTAAGATCTGTTATCCATCATTGCTGTCCCTACAAATTACGCCGAATATTCAATATTATTATACATATTATCCCTGTTTTATATAGTTTTATGTAAAAATATGAAGGACTAGGTAAATTATATTAACTTGACCATCGAATCGGTTTTGTAGGAGTTTCTGAGAAATAGTTGACTACCTAGTTAAATGAGATTATACTTTTAATGGGCTATCAAAACCCAAAACTTATAGAAATATTATTTGTATGACGTCATAAGTTCAAAGTTAGTGGTTCGTAAGTCACTTATGAACCTCTCAATTGGTAGGTATATACCTGGTGTTCTCGAATAAGATGTCTTCTTTACCACTGGGCAATCACTGTTTGCTGTGTTTAAATAAATTAAATGTCATTAGCTGTAACACGTACTTGACGGACTATAACGTAATTCTTAGCCTTTTAGACGTAAACAGTATTGACACCCCTATCCTATATCTACATTATATCTAGAAATACCGAGAAACCACAATTTCTTTCTCGTAGTAGTTCTTAGATCTATCGTAACCTTCCAAGTCATTGAGTGTCGGAACAATGGATAATACAAGACATTTTCTTATTCGTTTCAACCTCAGATTTTATTTCAAAGCCGTCATTTGTCAATAGTTTGTAGTGAGTGATACTCATCTTATTCACTGCCATTCAAACAACCAGTTTCCATCAACATACATACTCGTATTTTCATTGTTGACTTATATTTAGACATCGTTTGCATTATGCCATCCGCATTTTAACGTAAAAATACGATAATATATTAACAGTAATCTTTTCAACAATTGAGAAGCGTTTTCACAAAACGATACATTTATTTATCAGTCTTTGGGATAAAGGATTTATTAAAAAATATTAATTAATTTTAATAGTAAAAAGCTTAAAACATTAAGCTTCATATGTTTCAAAATATATAGAATTCTTTATAGGTATTACAATAAAGCAATCGCTCATATATTTTTCAAAGCATTACCAACAAGATTCCAACTACTGTTATCGTTCCTTCGGGAAAATGCCGTAATTCCCTGCAATTTCTCTGAGACGTACTACTACTGGTATTGGTTAAGTCTCTAACTTTCTAGATGGCTCTGGAAGCATTTGTATCCGATTACACGAAGACTCGAGACTGGCTGATTGTTTGTCGTGCCGCCATTCGACTTGTTTACACACTCCGACTAATATTTTCTCCTTTTAGTGGTCTGAGATCTCAAATTACTCGCTGTGCTGTAGTAGGAAAGTAGATGCTATTAAAACCTTTAAAGGATTTCTGAGTATTTCTCGAGACTTCTGGTACTAAATATGTGGTAAATAAGAGTGATGTTTCATTTTTCTCTCCTTTATGTCCTTAAAGTTACTTAATTCTCAAATAAAGAAATTTTATTTGTACTAAGGTTGTAATTTATTCGAAGCGACCTATCATAAAAATGTGGTAAATTTCAATTTAAGTTGACTTACAACGCACATAAATCGTTTTTACTTTTATTAGGCTCGTGTCATAACATTGAACTCCTGTTTTGTTTTTCCTGTATACGAGTGTGACACCAAGATTTTATTGAAAACCGATGTTATGGCCACCATAAAATTTGGTATTCGTAAAGGCGTCTTAGATAAACACGAAACATCGCATTTACCTATGATTTTGGACGTAATAAATTTTATAGACCAATTTTCTCGTTATAATTCCTTAGTCGTTTAAAAATAATGTTGATACCTTTAATCGTTTTATTAGACTTTAAAAATGGCAGACGATGTCGGTATAACGAGTTTTATCTGAAATAAGAAAAAATAAATTCCGAACAGAAATAATACCTGTTATGAAAAATCTATTAAGTAATACTTATAATATGTACTACTTTTGGTAAACATATTGCACCAATTTCCATCAATACGGTTAGAGTCTGAGGAGTTTACATTTAAAATTACAGTTGTAATTTTATTCTAACTCATAATAAGTTTGTTAGTTGGATGCGCTTCCACGAATATCTTTGCGTCAATGGTTCGCTAAATTTCTGGCAACAGCTGCCGATTGAGTCCCTAGATTGTACAAAATTTAATCCACATTGCACTGCAGTATTGAGTTTCCTTCTCGCTCGATTGAAAGTGTTTTTTGTAAACTGTCCCACTCTGTCGCGTAAGCTTCCTTTTAGATCTCGAATTACACGGTAGCCTCTCCAGCGTTTGAAATCTTAGATATTCGAAGTAGGTGCCGTTTATTCACATCGGCTTTCTCTGTGTGTCTTTTTTCAAAAGCATGTGCTGCTTTATACTGTTTGGGGGTTGGATTGGGCGGATAAAAGTCAAGTTTATGGTGTTGCTATCCAGAAATTATAATGCCAGTTATGTCTGTTTAGTACATACGTTTCAGTACCTGTATGTTCGCAAGTTACTTTAATGTTCGTTAATAACAATTCAAGCTCGAAAAGAAGTGTAGTCATTATTTGATATTTATCAGGTTTTTAAATTTTCATATCTAGATAAGTATATAATGTGTTTTTTTTTTAATATTAGTAAACAATAAATCTAATCCCACCGGTCTGAAAACTCAATTAAAATATGACTAGCCAAACTCAGTTAAAAGTTTACAAAAACCAACACCTCCTGTTATGAACCGACAAATCCCTGATGGGGTTCGACAAAACAAACATGATACAAATCAAATGAACGCCAAATTAACTTTTGGTTCAAAAACGCCGGAATGGATCACAGCTGTAGGTAAAACAACTGATGCATTCAAAAATAATATTTGCTTTGCAATATACAATAAAAGATTGTAAACACAGACAGCAATTACTGCACCGGTAACATATTTGTTTAGGACTGAGAAATTGAAGTGTTTTCGAGCGTGCCAAGACATTTCGTTCGTGGTATTTCTTCGACTGGCGGGTGTCCATATATTACAAGAATTAAAGGGACAAAACATTTACGACACGACGCTCTTTCTGGAATTATTCAAATTATGTACATACATAAAATGTATTTAAGTTCGTCCTTACTACATTTTATTTTTATGTTTTTCTGCACAAAAGATTGGACTAAAAATCGCAACTATATTAGGTAATATAAAATTAAATAATTTCATTATTTTAACACATTTAAAATATGTATTGCCGACGGTAAGTTTTAAATGAAGGACCGCCATGAGTCTAGATGTTGTCTGAACATTAGTCGCCGACATTCCATATAAGTACTCCGTAAGACGTAACGTAACGTTTTGTACCCATACCTAACAAGGATGGGAATAAGCCACGTTTAAAGGACAGCATGGTTGCCCTCAGTGTAAGTGCGGGTCTCTTACCTACTGTTCGACTGTGTAAATAATACCCGTAGAGACAATAATGAGTCGGAACAATCGTAAGGTAGGTACAACGTGTTTGATTTATTAAGCTCCACCCGCGTTTCGAGATTGGTATCGAAGTATGTGGTGTTCGTATGATTCATTGTTTTAAATTTGATATGTGCATTTGAATATCAGTGCGTATTGTTACATTTTTTGTTCGATTGATCCTCGGACAAACAATGTCTTCGATTGATCGCTTCTGAATTTTTTTGGAACGGGTTTTGAGTTATGTCTCTTTGTCGTTTGGTAGATAGGTACAATTTTTATTATGACACTTTTATTTTCGGAACATATTTGTAATTATAAATTAACCTACGCGAAACTAGCACGAAGAAGAGAAGAAGATGTAGAACTTAGTAGAAGTGAAGTAGAAAGAAGTAGAAGAAGAACTAGAATAGAAGAAAATAAACGTAGCCCGTAGTTTTTACACTTCTTAAAATGGGGAAAAACAAATATTACTGTTACGAGCTAACTCACATTTCTGGTATATCTTATATATTTCCCATAGAGACGATCTTACGCTTTGATACTTGTGTCATACGTTTATTTATTCGACAAACTTCTCGAGCTTAGGTAGGTTAACATTTTTATATAGATGTCTTAGAAATGAACAAAAATGTAGTTCTCAGTATTTCGTAACTTTAAAGTTATTCCCAAAATAGTCAATGACCCAATGTTATGCTATAAGCTGCATAAAACAAGCATCTATCCTTCAATTGCCCTAATTAATTTAATATTCGTTATTACGATTTCACAAGTGCTCTAAATAACAATTACCTACTTGACAATGATTCATAGAAGTATGACAGACACAAAGATCATTTATTCAATTAACAGGTCCGTGTCTTATAATATGGTTAGACTTGGAACGTAGTGCTAAATTTATATTGATCACCTAAATGTTAAATAGACTTTATTAAAGTTAATTTATAAACAGATGCCTTCTTTGCAAGTCATTTCTGAGCTGCAGTAAACATATGTGTTTCGAAAGACTTGATTTGTATGAGTTCTTCATATATAGGGTAAATAAAAGTAAAAAGAATATAAAAAAAAAACGCCATACTTTCTCCAGCGGAACCACATGAATACTTTTAATGCAGACGACGTAACAAATGAGAAAGGAAGGAGAGAGGATGGGGTAAGGAAAAATATTAAAACTTTCTTTATTCGATCACGGAACATAGCCGCGAAATCCTTTTTGCTAACTTTAATGTAACTAGGCACATAGCGACATTATTTTTGTAGGTAGGCATACCTATTCTGACGTGACGTATAGTGTGATGAAAATAGAAATGGAAAACATTTTATTTATAAAAAAAAGTGTCACAGAGATATTAAAAAAATTTTGCTTTTTCACAAATTTTGGCACTTTTTTATGTCCTGCTGCTGGGGACGGGTTTCTTCAATTTCGTGTTGCTTGTTACAGGGTATGCAACTATTTTCATTGATTTCAATGATTATAGTTTAGGCACACTATTAATATTATATACGGTCTTATTTTTTACCTTATTAACTTATGAGCAAGTATTGAACTTAGTAAATCCTTCCTAAAATTGTAACCATCTGTTCTAATATTATGTAAATATCTTCGTCGTGTCTAATATTATGTTATAATTCATTAAAAATGTCGACTGTTAAAACAAATTCCAAGCCTTTAGTAAGATAAACATCTGTTTCCTCTGTGAAACTCAACTCGAAAATTATTTCAAACGAGTCAGTGAAAATAAACCCTTTGTAACTCCTACAAAGTGTCGAGTATGTGTTCAAACGCTCAAACTAAGTTTTCTTGATACAGTCGCTCGAGGCGTCACACACGTGATATGATACGAGAAATACTCGTTTAATACTCATTTCAATGCGATTTTGAGATTTTCATTTTAGCCCGAGGAAAATCGAGTTTGCGCCTTTTCATCCAACCATTTGCATCTGTGTGGAATAGCCTCAGTACCAACGAGACAACAGATTGAACCAGGCGTCGCTGGCAGAAGATCCTAAGTACAAGAAAATCTACCTCACCTCATCGAACTAAAAGTGGATTTAATATAATATAATAAGGTCTAAATCTGCTTGGCATGTTTGAGAAAGTAGGCAAAATGCAATCTGTGACTACCTACATAGAACACGCCAGATGTTGCGGTTTACGAATTTCAGCGTAACTAAAAGCTCCGTTTCGAGTTATGGATAAAGCGACTTGTAGGTAAATGTAAGGGTTTCTACACGTTAATAACAGCGAAAGTGATTGAAAAAAAAGGTTTGAATGACTTTGAAATAAATAAATACTCATACTCATAGCCCCACACTGAGATTCCGTGTATTGGGTGCCATGGACATACCCAAAGACAATTATACAAACACAAGACCGAGAACAGAATTAGATCTTCTATACCACCAATTTTGAATTTATTACTTAATTTTAATTTTACTCAATAAAAAATAAATAATTAATTAATTCAATTTAGACCAGCAAATAAACATTTAGGGAAAAGAATTTGGTGTCACTTCTACAGCACGCACGTAATGAGCACCTAATACAAAATGGGTTTCTATAATGTTATCCACCAGACCGCAGTAAAGACACTGTCAAATTCTTTATTTTCCTAATTTGGTTCTGCAAAACATTTTGCCTTTATAACGTACCGTATTTTCCTTTCTTATTTCACATGCACGTGGAAAATGGGTTAGTAAAATATTTCCATTAACAGCATTCCGACTCTTTTGAGAGAACACGAATAATTTTCTCCTTATTTTCACAATTACGTTCGTAAAATAATGTGTTTGATGTAATGAAGATATGTAATTATGGAGCGAACTGTTCTGGAGAAATACCTAATTAGGTTCTAAGTAAAAAGATCCTTATTGATATGCTTGCCAGCTAATTTCTTTACCTACACATAGGCCTCCCCTAGGTGTCATCATTACATTCGGTCCTGCGGCCTGTGAATCCAGGGGTTTCGCCTATCTTCCTAAGGTAGTCAGTCCATCGAGTCGGGGCGCGATCTATGCTCCTTTTGCCACGGTCGTGGACTTTTCTTTCCCATCGGAAGTCAGTTCGTTGGACGATGTAGGTACCCTTTTAATTACCACTTCAGCGTGCTTATTCTGCTATTTCGGTGATTTTTGTTCGTCTACGGATATAACCATTATATATTCCGTAAGGGAATTTTTACTTTAAGAAAATAATTTATTTATAGAGACAGCATCGACTGCATTCGGATTTTCAAGTTGATAAACCTGTCCGGTCTTATTTTATTTACATTCACATACCTGTTATCCAGTTTCTATTTAATTACAATTCTAAGCTGAAAATGCTTTCAAAGTTTTGCGTTTCCTTCTTGTCTCCTTTAGTTCGCTATTTATCTAGGCGATAACCTTTGATTCTGTATTCGCATTTTCTATATTTATTTTAATCTAAATTATACCTGTTACAGAATATATTATATTACAGAATAAATTATTTATTTTTCTTATAGGTAGGAACATTAAAAAGTGTTTTTTAAAAATTTTATTATCAAATAATTGTAAATGATTGTATTCAAATTAAATTCCGATGGGAATTACAAACAAACGCTTTTAACAACACAAATTCTATACAATATTACTCAATTACCATTTTTTACTTTTGAAAACTCTCAATGAGTAAATTACTCCAATATTCTGGCTGTACATGTCCCTTTGTGCTTGAACCAACTATTGTCGCGCGACAAAACCTTCGAACCCAGGTACCCAACCCACCAATTACAACCTATTGTCAAAAAATTTATCTCGGAGACATTTGAACATGTCATTCATATAAGCACTCGACACTACACTACTTTTGCTGTTACGAGAACCTAATTCATTTAATTTTCAACTTTATTTCCAGAGCAGTATGGGAAACAAGTAAAAAATTTAAAAAACTTTGTCGCGGAACTCAAAACTTTTGTGTGTTAGTCCTTTTGCTTGTCACATATCCTCTCTATTGTGATTTTTATTTCAATGGTCTCTATTGCCGTTTCCAAACGCTTTTTAGCAAAGAGTTCACATCCATATAGGTATACACCTGCTTCTGTATTCTGTTTAGAAATAAAGTTAGGTTCATAGGAATTCTTGTCGGAGCTTCTGGCAGCTTTTAGTTTCGTGGCTACCCAGATATATATACTTACACGTACATCTGGTATTTCCACGGTTAAATATTTGCAAGCAATTCCCTTAAATACTTATTTTTGTGGTGCTTTGATCGTGGTGTGGTGCTATGCTATGTTCATTGATTGATTTACTTCTGAAATTGAAAAAGCTTCAAAAGTTTACCTTCTTGTAAAACGTTCTAGTAAAAGTTTTAAACCGTTTTATAAAAAACTAGCTTTGCCCCCCGGTTTCACCTGCGTTAAGAATTGCAACGTAACGCTTGATAGCCTATAGCCTTCCTCGATAAATGGACTATCTTACACT
>DWAV01000075.1:0-31008 GCA_018231305.1 Noctuana lactifera
ATAGTATACTTTTCATTATGCTACAATCAAAAGGAGCAGAGCAGTGAAGGGTAATGTTGGGAATTTTTTTTTTTACGCGGGTGACACCGCGGGCACATCTAGTTCAAAATAAAGTTAGGCACAAAATAATGCACAATTACTCTTAATATTAAAATTATACCAATACAATTTGTGTACATAAAATTTTAGGTACTAGGTATTTTACATTTTTGTAGGACACTCCATTTTTATTTCCAGATTGAGTCTCTTGTTGATGCAGTCAATAATATTTTAGATAATGATGGACAAGAAGGTGAAAGTTGCAATTGTGCTGCCAACAAAATCATGTCAACTGCATACTATGTTGTGTTCAAAGAAAGGCATATCGCTCTAACTGCTGTTGCTGACATGGACACTCTTGACATATGCAAGGTACAACTATTGCATTTATTTTCCACTTAGTATATGATTATAAGAGACCAAAAAACCCTTTTTTTATGTCCCACCCTTTTATGAAATAGGGTAGCAGGATACAATCCAAATACACTCTAATTAAATATAGGTACAATCCAAATAGATATGTCACATTAAAAAAAAGAGAGGAAGATACGGAGATGGAATGATAATAGATCTATGTGTATCAAAATATAATATATCATAAGTTTAAAGTAGGTGTTAGAATTAAGTGACATATAATACTCTTTTACCTGTTTCGTGTATGTGTCTAATGTTTATACTTATACCATTATTGTTACAGGTAATAGATAAAAGATATGGGAATTATCTTATAGTCGCCATTATATACCAAGCTGTAGCTAACCGTTGTGGCGCCGATTGTGAACTTCTTGTCTATCCAGGACATTTCTATGTAAGGTGGACAGACCACCATAACCCTAAAAGACCTGAAACCTATGTCGTAGATCTTGATACAGGCGATTTAAAAAAAAGAAGCGAAAATCAGCATGCTATTAAACTAGCGTTTTTTCCAGATATGCTTCTACAGTATCTGTATTCAATGTATAGTGCAACAATGGGAGCACTTAGAAGCTGGTAAGGTTCTTTTTACATCATTTAAACACTAACAACAAATTTTCTTGTTAATTCAGGATTAAAAAAATATGTATTAGATATTATATTTAAAAAATTGTAATCTATAGGGTTTACTATAATTTGTCTTTTTTGAACAAGTAAAAGTCAAATTATTCTATAACATATCTTTTAACATTGGCTGTAAATTAATTATGAGCTCTTATTAAATATTATCTATTACATTATTAACTGATAGGTACCAGACACCATACAATATGTTCCTGGTACATACTTATTTAACTATTATTTAATGATACTGCAGGTTTAACTTATATATATTATATTACTTTTTTATTTTATACAGGCACACTGACAATGCTATGTGCTTAATAGACTACTTAGGAACGGGACACGTAGCCATTGACGCAAATAGCAACAGTATAAACATGTACAAGAACTACACCAGCTATCTGTTAAAGAACGGTGCTTCACTTATACAATGTGGCAACCTTGATTATAGGAAGGTAAACAACTAAATTCACAAGGCTTATCACAATACATTGCAAGCAATTTCAAAGCAGAACGAGTGCTCTGTAAAGTCTTCGTGGTCGCGTATCGAGTATGCGGCAAGTTCACGACGTACGAAATGCAGCCACAGAGCTATTAGCGGCGAACTCGTGAATTCGTTGCGTGTTCGTTGCACGCCCGTTCTGCTTTCAAAACGCTCGCAATCCGCTGCTATGTAAATGCCCTTAGATAGATGTTTCAAAAAGAATAAGTAGGTATTTTATATATTTTTTTAAATTTCAGTTATTAGGTGACCACGCTCGGATTATTATGTCTTTATCACAATCCACTAAGATAATAGATGTCAGATTAAGACCGGTAAGTAATAACGGTGATAGGATAACTTATTGGTTAAGAGTTAGGCCTCGTATTCGAGAGGAATGGGTTCAAATCACAGTGGCACTCGCAATGAATTTTCTAAGTATGTCACTTTTAAACGATGAAGTGAAGGAAAATATCGTGACATGTGAACAAAAGGCATGTGAACTTCACCAATACGCATTTGGCCTAAACCCCTTAGCGTGGTAACCTAAACCATTCTCATATTTTAGAAGAGACTCGTGCCCAGCAGTGGGATTATGATGGATTGAAGGTGAAGTGGCACATAATAAATACTATGTGTATTGTGTGTTTCTTTGATCAACCTACATTTGCAAAATCAGTATGAACTTTAGGACCTTTTTTATTTATTTAAAGTACACACAAAGAAACAGTGGAAATTCAGAAATATAGATAACAGAGTTCAAGGGTACTGTTTATTGCTAAATAGGAATCACTTCCAATAGACTCACAAAAAGAAGGTGAAAGAATATGGCATTTAATGTGCACTTGCAAATCTACTATATTATGATATATTTTATATAATTTCTTATGCATTGATAAAATTACTAACACAAAATTTTATCACTATTACAGAAAGTTGTTAAAACACACACCGGTCAGGTAAAATTTGGTGTAGGAATGATATGCTACCATAAGAAATACGAGTACATTTGTATTATACGTGGCTGGGATCCCCTTGGATGTACGCAGCACTTGGCATCTGAATTTGATTTATGTTACGCCCGTAGCCAGGCCTTCTACAATGTCGTCGCAGCTGACCAGTCCGAAAGATACGTAGCCCAAGGTATATTATTACAAAATACATAAAAAAGTTAAATATACTTCGAAAAGAAATTGAGTCAAAATGAAAAGAGTCTGAATGAGAATGAAATGAGTCATAATGAAATAACACTTAAAAAAATTAAATATCTAGTAGTAGTTTCTTTCTTTCTAGTTTCTAATTTAGTCGATTTAACTTTTATTTAATCCTTTTTTATTTCGTAGGTTTTAGTTTTATATTTAGGTAAATTAACTAGAATAATCACACGATAAAATCATTTATTCGGTTAATAACTATTTAGAAATTATTTTCCATATTTTAGTTTGCTTAGCTATTAAAGAGCGTCTTTTTAGTTTCCTAGTTTTTTATGTTATTAAAATAAATAAATATGTATTGTTATTTCAGAAAACTTGATGGAATTGACTCGCCCCACTCGTTTGTATCACCTTGAGCATCAAATATCTCGAGAATTCACTCACTTTGACGGTTTTGCTTATTGCCCCAACAATATCAAACAATACGAGTACCCTGGAGACATGCTCATTGTTGATAGGTTTAGAGAATTGTGTCTACAAAAACCTGACAATATGTAACCAACAATCAATCAATTGTATGCAAGATCTATCGATTGGGCGTATGTTTTGAAGTGAATCCATGTTATGCTCAAAATCCCATAAATGTTTTATTGTAACTTACCTACCTTACCACTTCTTACTTACTTCATATTTTCGTTATAACATATGTAGTTTGTTCTATGTTTTTGAAATCTGTATGTTTAGTTGGTAGAAGTTATTGATAGTTATATTATAAGTGTAATATTTATTATTCAAAATGGGTCAATTAGTAAAAATGAAGATCCCGAATTACGCAAGTGTGTGGTGATTTATAATACCATTCTAATTAGTGATTACAGTGAAGGTTTTGTCTGCTTTTTTATTATACTAAATGATACATGTACATACATAATTACTAAATTATAAAATCACGTAATATTCCTAACTATTTATTATAGAAAATTAATAAGTTTATACAATAATAAACTGAGAAAAGTCATATTATCATAATATCCTAACTATTTATTATAGAAAATTAGTAATGAGCTTAGGTATATAAGAATAAACTGAGAAGTTATAATCTATCGGCTTTTAATATTATTCTAATCCTTTTCAAATAAACTGCTGATGCCCTACTCAAGATGCTTGACTATTTGAATTAATACTAGAAATCTATGGGATTGAAAAAACAGACAGTGAAGCAAACAAAACAATACTACACAATGCGCGTAAAACAACTAAATTTTTTTAAATTTGTGTAGTAATATTTCAAGACACCGGTGAATGATACAATTTTTCGATTGATACTTATTGTCCGACTTAAACGTAATGGCTTACGTCTACTCATACGCCGACCGCAGTGTTATACCATACTCTGGGTCAGTCTCCCGCGCAGTCATCTGCTATAATGTGCCCGAATATTGGGCAAAATTAACATTTCTAAGTTGTTACGCGTTCATGTACCCAAAGAACATTTTTTATTTGTCTAGAAACAATTATGTACATAATTTTACAGTTAAAGAAATTGAGGTGAGGCAGCTCTACAGGAAGTTACAGGTAAGAAAACTGTATAAAAAAAAACAAAAACATTATTTTGTTTATTATTTATTTATCTTGCAATGCTTATGTAGGTATTACTTGCTGATAATTTAGTATCTAAAAACACAAATTCAAACAAAATGCCTATATACATTTAAAATAGTTTTTGCAATGGCACAACTTGAACAAGTAGTCTGGACATTGCTATACTATATTATTTTATTATCGAAATAATGTTACATAGCCAATGAATGGCAATTTAGTTATCTTCTAAAAGAAGTATTTAAACAAAATAATATTTTTCAGATTGAGAACATTGAAATGAGTTCTAGGTATCTAAGGCGTATTAAGTACTAAATTATAACAATTTTATCATGGCAAATTGTCAATATGTTATCAAGCTGAGGTCTCTTGCTAAAAAAAGCTTACAAACATGCTCACGTGTTTTGATAAATATGAGACCGAATAATATAAGAGTAAGGTAATGAATGATTTATTGTTTATTTGACACAATTTACATAAACATTTTCCCCCAATTACTATATTCCTAAAAAGTTCAAGTATTTTTGATGAAGTTTTACTCTTGTCAGTACATTGTAATGGATTTAAATTCATACAAAATGACTAAAAAGCAAATAGTTTTGCCATCTTACAACTCAAGACATAATTTTTTGTTTTGTTTTGTAGTGTAAGTGTAAATCTTAGCCAAGATGCCTTTCTATTTAATTTAGACTGACAGATTAATAGAAAATGTATAAGATTTTCATAACAGATATCACGCGAACAATTTAAAACATTCGGTAAATCAACTCAAACCGTATGTAACCTGGCTACGCCTCTGATCGCGTTACTGAGCTTTAAACTAAACATAACATCTATGTATGTACATAGTGCAACCTAGCATTTAGTACACAATACATATTCAAAAAGACATTAAAAAACTACAGTAAAATTAAACTTTTTTTATGCGTTTCTAAATCTAAAACAGGTTTATTTTATTGGTTCTCAAATCAGCACAGATTAGGTAGAAAAACCGTTCGATATTTTACCGATGAAGAGTCATCACATCATTAATGATTAAACATTAACTAGGTACTGTTACTGATAATGAACAATACATTGATGTGCACCGGATTGCCCTTAAACGGGCTAAACTTTTGTACCTCGGAAGATAAAAATTTGTCATTTTAATATCATATACAAAATTAGACAATTAATAATTGATAGGAATAATTTTAAGAAATAATTCAAGCAATATTAATGATGCTATGTCTGAATGAATGCTATATCTATGAATTTCAAACATTTTTTTCCTAATTCGTGCTGTAAATAATACCAATTTATAATCCGTTGTCGGTAAAATTCACCTCGTGACATTTTTTAGGTTTATAAGTTTTTTAAATAACTTTTAATAGAGATATAAACCTGATATGTTAATTTTAGTACTGAGTAAGACACCATCTCTCATAATTCATTACTTGAAATAGTTACATATTTATGTTTGGTGATTGGTGGCATTACTCATGTTTAACGATTTTAATGCCTTTGTATTAGTCATGCAATATATTTGAACATCAATCTTTAAAGAACTGACTGACAATACCTAATTATCATATAATATACCATTTACTCAAATGATACATTTCCTCGTAACAGTTCTACGATGTTATAAAATTTAGTAGGTACTTGTATTTATAATATGAACCAATCTCCTTAAAGAGCGATATAATCGCAAAGTTATTAATGACAAAATCATCGCTCACTCGTCTTGATGACATGACATGTGAATACGAGGTGTGGATCTATGATAATTTAGTTAGAAATTAACGGATATTTTGGCCACTTCGACTCCTCTATTCTTATTGTGATTTGTTAAAATCTAACGTATATCATCGGAACAGTAGTTATGAATTTATATTTGTATGCTACTGGCAGCACATGACAATATGCACTAGTTACTATTATCCTAATCCTATAGAAATACGTATATATTGACCAGCATTTAATTTTATATAGTACAAATGAATAAAGATTATAGATATTAATACATATAACCATATTATTTAACTATAATGCAGGATTAGAACGAGAGACTGAGATCCAATTATATCGTAACGATAGACAGTCTCGATCTGAGCAAACTTTATAATAATTTTAATTTCGAATCTGTTCTCGAAAATAAACTTGGAAAATCACAAAGTTAATAGTTAACATACAAAGCAAAATTAACTTACGACTAAATTTAAGTATGATTTATTACAATAAATTTACAGTTTCGGCAACTACATCGTTATAAAAATAAGCAGACTAAATCAAAATTGGAACATGTTACTGGTATAATAAAAATGTATTGAGTACAGTTGTCATTTGGTTTGGTTAAGCGTTAATATTTCAATTTAACTGTATGTTAACGACTGAGGTACACCATTGACAGTCTTTGATTTAAGGACCCCATTCTCGTAGGACATCACTGTTTCGCGGCCGTTCTCTGTTACCCTAGAAAACAAATAAAATATTAGTGTTTTGATAATATATAATGGCGGATATGTTAGGTGTAAAAATAATTCCTAATTATTGACATCAACTTTCATATCACATACAGAGACTTCAATTTTATTTATATACATCTACGGTCGCTTCTCGTTGGATGCTATAGCTAACTCGTATTATATTTACAGCACGCATCAGGGGGGCTTAGTACAGTTTATGATCAAAACGTAATCGAGCTTACTAACATGCCTTTCATTTTGAAGTCGCATTTCAATTAGAAAAACGAGCAATGGATACACAATCACTTTTAGTTATCACCATCTTCGCCAGAGGCGTTGCCATTCGAAGTATGGACACACTCGAAATCGAGTAGTGTTTTTCATAAACTATTAAAATTCGTACTAGGCCCCCGGTAATCTTTTTCAATAGAATAGGTAAAAACAGATGAAAACTAACTCGCATAAAGAAAGGAAAGTATGCACTTACTTTTTAGTAGTAATTTTCTTGCCATTGACTACGCGGGTTGTCGTTGTGGTGCTCCTCATGTTAGCGCTGCCAGGTCCTGCCAACGAACTGTTGAAAGTCGAAAATGATGTAAAAGTGTTTCCGTTGGAAACCGAGTGGGCGAAAATATCGTCCAGTCCTTGCATTCCAAATCCAAACGGTGTAAACATAGACGAGGTGAGCGAAGTGCTTGGGTGATGATTGCGGCGTCCGTGTCGATGATGTCCGTGCCCATTGATTTCTGCAGATGATAATAAATTATCACTATTTATGATGAATGCTAATAACTATTTTAGGTATTATCCTATTTGAGGTTGGCAGTGGATGGCCATGGGTTGCAGTGACTAGTTAACATCAGGTAGCCTGCATGTATACTCGTTTGCTATTCATAAACGATAAAGAAAAATAACAAGGGCTGAGACATACAGTTAGTTAAAGGTACCAGTTGTCATGTTTTAAGAGAGTAATATAATACCCACCAGCAAATAAGTCGCCGAATGGCGAGCCGCCAAAAAACTCTCTGAAAACTTCCTCGGGATCTCGGAATGTGAAGGGGAAGCTGTGATAGCCGAACTCGTAGTCGTCGTCCGCAGCGGAGCGCCGGCCTCTAGTGCTATTCAGGCCCTCTTTACCATACTGATCATATACACGACGTTTTCTCTCTATAAAAGTGAAATAAAGAAAATAAATCAATAAATTCACTCAATAGTAGGTCTAAATGCTAGCTAACATTCCAGTACCAATTACCGTTACTGTAGTATTTGGTTTTTTGTATATAAATGTTAGATTTGGCGGAGCATTTGTTTAAATCAAATCTGTAGCAACTAGAACACCGTGCGGCCAACATGTTATTCGCGGTCATGCATTATTTATCACATTGAAAAAGTGACTACAGCTGAATTATATGGTAAAATAGGCGAGAAACGATATAACTTTTTAATTGAAATCATGATTTAATTTATTTAAAGACTATATTTATTTAGTCCCTTTTGAACGAAACGCGAAAGTGGCACTTTTTATAAGCTTTTATCTTTACAAATTTAGAAAGTAATGAACGGAACATTTACACATGTTCAGAATTATATGTGCAAGATTATTTTATTTACTTTTTTCCAACATAATAAATAAAATTAAAATTGGGTAGGTTATGTTTTCGCATACATAGTGTTTCTTAAGACACTGTGTGTAACCTATAATAGGGATCGATCGCCTACGAAAAATACGCTTAATAATATTTAAAAACATCTTCAAAAAAATTTTTGTATAATATAAAAAGAAATAATTTTTATAATGCATATAATTATATCAAATCATAATAAATATTGCATAAACTAAATACAACTAAGAATCATTATGTAATATTTTCTTTACTTGATCCAATTAATAGGTAGATTAACAACATGCAAAGGTTATTTTTATTTTATCAAAAATGTTAACATTGTTATAATACTATAAATTATAAATAAAAATATAGTACACAAGTAAAATAATATTACAGCATATTATATGATTTTTTTTAACTATTCCTGGCTTAGTATGGAAATTCCAAAAGCTAAAAAGTTGTTTACTTAAACTATTCCTTTGTATAAAACTCACACAAAACTCGCTTTGTTAGTTTTCAATAAATAGGAAAAAAAAACAATAATTCGAATAATAATGTTGTTAGATTTAGGTAACATTTGTAAATACTATCACTTAAAAATAAACTCAAAATAATTTCAATCACACCTTAAATTTTTATAGTTATGTATAAAATAAGAGACAAAAACCGCACTTAATAAGAACACATAAAAGTGATAGTATTCAAAGGTCCCTATATTAAGTGAACAGCTACCAAAAAATCGGTGAAATGGCGTGTCTCCGAAAAAACCCTTGAAGCTAAAGTGTCGGTGACCGTTAACTCCGTTCTTGCTTTGATATCTGTGACCATGGTGACTGTGACCGGAGCCCCGAGCATCATATACTTTCCGCTTGTTTTCTACCCAAACAATAAAATTATATTGTACATTCAAAATAGATACTATTATCTGTAAAATAATATATAATGGTTGAAATAAAATGATAGTTAAAGATCCATTAAATTCAAATGTTGAGATCATATTTTTTGGAAATCTGAATACAAGCGGCCATGAATATTTAAGAGACTGGATATAGAAAGCTAAAAGGGCGCGCAACTGGCTAATGCTTATATAGGTAAATCAATTATTTTAGAAAATATAAGCAGTTAATTTAGATTAAACCCAGTCTTTAAATCAATTAAATTAGATTATCTTAGAAGATACATAGAATTCAACTAATACTAGAAGTCGCCTATGGGCCAAAATTATTTCGGTGACCTGTAGCACCATCAATTAGCAAAATTGGTGCAACTATTACAGTTTTATTTAATTAATTGTAATGTATTTGTAATGCATATAATAATATGGTATATAAATTGTATCCTTCTGCACATGAACTTTAACTAGGCCTAATCTCAGATTCCTCCGTGCGCCGCGTAAGGTACTTAAAAGGGATACAAACCAATTTTCTATTCACGTATTAATTTATGTATATTATAGATAATAAAACATATTCGGATGTTTTCGTATTTTAGTAGATGAAGATGACCACTCGGGGACAACTCCTCTCATATTTTGCTCCAATCACTGCGTAATTTTGTTTCCCTTATCGTGCATTTACCATAAAAATGCTAAAAATGGATTTTGTGATTATATAAATTCGTCGGACAGTAAAGTACCCTTAAGTTTTTAAACCTAAACATTGTCATATTAGTAAACTATAGCGCGAATATAAATGAGCTGAATTAATTTATATAAATTCTAAAAATAAATGTTTTACTTTTACTTAGGTAACATGAAAATTACTATGTGTAATCTTGTGCTCTAAAAATTTTATAAGCCATTGCATATAGAGAAATATACCTATTTGTAAAGAACGTAACAGAGTTTGCTCACATGCAATTAGGTACAAGTCTTACAACAGATTCTTAAATTTGTATGATATAATTATGTAATACTATGGTATATTTTGATAACAAGCAATACCTACAAGACATATAATTATGTGTGAGGCAATAAGAAATATATAATGCCCTAATAGAATGCAACAAAAAATATGAACTTTTCTGGCTGAATGTACTGGAAAATGTGCTAAGACTACTAAGTATAACTTTGAATTCCAAAAATTAATACTATTCAGCACTTATCTATCAACAAAATACTATATATATTATTTTCAGTTTATTTATTTGTTAATTGTGGTGTATATGTACTACCACATAAAGTAGTTCTATTTGTTATAATTGTAAACAAGCGACAAAAGGAACAAATATTTGCAAAATAAGTAAATATAGGTATTTAAAACTCATACTTATTATTACATACATAATTACATAAATTAGCTATTGTCTAAGTCTTTATTTATCCTTCTATCCAACTACTTATAGTTGTAGTAGTAATAAAACATACCATCAGACAGGACTTCGTAAGCCTCAGAAATTTCTTTAAACCTCCTGTTGGCCTCATCAGCATTGTCAGGATTTTTGTCAGGGTGCCATTTTAATGCCAATTTACGGTATCTGAAATGCAAGGATAACAGTTTAAATGAGGCTAGTGTCAAATGGAACCAGAAGATAAGATAAAATAAATTAATGAGTGAAAATGTTTCAAGCCTAATTTGTATTTAGGCGATTGTCACACATAATAACCTTTAAAATTATAGACCACAAACATACACACAATATGCCTTCTATCAATATGATATCACGGAGGATTAAAATCACAGAGCAGGCACTAAGAATGGAGCGGTCATAGCTTACATTTAGTACAGCTCAGAACTATTCAGGACCAAATGGTAACACATTTGACTCCCACCATTTAGGTTTTACTGACACGTCATATGCAACACCTATTTCTACAAATATGTTTTACATTAATAAATCACTTATAAAACAAATGGATGATTTCTTACTCTTCAGTATATTTTCACAGTAAACAAATATAAAATTATTACTTCCTATTAATCAAAATTTACAAAGGAATAGTTTTTGCCATTCAATATTTTCATGGATGATGTCTCATTGAGACTCTATCCCCTAAATGAAAAATTCGAAATAGATAAATTTGGTTTTAGTTTCATATTTTTTTTTTTAAATTTAGAATAGCAGCTAGTTTTTATTATGGTCACCAAGCTCAAATAACTTACCTCCCACCTTACCAAAAACTTTAAATAAAAATAATTTGGGAACATCCATAACTTCACAGTGTAAATTTAATTCTTTACACTTGTAAAGTACCTATACATTTTTAAACAAGCCAACTTACGCTTTCTTTATTTCCGTCTCTGTAGATGTCCGCGTTACACCGAGGATCCTGTAGTAGTCAACCATCGCTAGCTTCCCTCTAGGGGCACAGTGTAACCTGCAAAACATTAACCATTTACAAAGAAGTGGTTCCTCATTCAACACTGAACATGTTTAAAAGAAAGTGAACATAAAAGAAAATTAAGAAAAATAGTTAACTACAACACACCAAACACAAGTGCACAAGATAGAAAACATTGAAATTTGATTAATACTTTAAATTCAAGTGTCACTACAATGTGAATTTACCTGATGCTTAGCAAAATTGTAATTTGTTTACAGAAATGCTTATCCAAGGTCTTTAGACACAAAATAAGTATACAAACAATATATGAATTCTAAATAATACGATTGTTATCAATAACACCTATTTTTTTTCTCTACTGACAGTGGTAAGACAGTTCAATAATTTTATTATATTATCTACGGTATAAAACTAAAGATTCCAAGTAAAGGAATACCGATAGCCTAATTAGTCACAGAACACTGTGAAAGGTCCATAAAAATGTGAAGCATTAACTCACACCTACACAACGTATGATGCAGACTGAAATGATAGCATGACACGACATCGCACATTTGCTCTGTAAAGCCTGTTGTTTCGTAATAAATATGCACCATACCTTAACCTAGATGAAATAATATTATCGTCATTTACATAATACAAAAGTTTACGAACCTTACAAAAACATTTGTCCTTCCGGTGAATTTATGAGTTTATAATCGCAGATCGCCAAACGACGTTTCTCAAACTTCCTAAATGACACTATCCAACAACACAAAACACTTTGTAGTTTATATTATGCCAGTATTTATTCCGAAATATTGAACGCAAGTATTTCAGCAGGGCGATACAGGGCACATGCACGTAATGAATGATTTTATTAGTCTTGTACAATCCTATCCAATGACAGTTGATTGAACTAAAACTAAACTAACACTTTAATCTAATCACTCCTTTGTTGGAAAAATCACAAGTGGAAAATTCTCGCGAGTAAAATCAATAACGTGCCATTTGAATGCTAACAAATTACTTAGATCAGTTAATTCCTTACTGCAAAATACCTAGTAGCAGATAGATAATGGCATCAATCAATTCACACTACACTTATACACTTCCGTCCCACAGCACACATCAATTTAAATGAAATGAACGTAGAACTGAGAAACTTAAATGAGTAGATAGCTCAAAACAAAACTCTCAACTCAAAATTAAAAGCTAGTTTTGCTTGAAACTTTTCAACCAATTCAATCAAAGAGTACCTATTTGTAATTATGTATATAAAATAAAATTATTTAAAATGCCTATAGTATAGAGTAGCTATAGTGTTTTGTGGTTCTGTAGCTTTCAGACAGACAGACCCACCAAAGATTATAATAAGTAAGTAGGACAGACGGCAGACCAACTAACGAAAAGAAACGAACTAAGAAAAGAAAATGTGACAAAGATTGAAAGATTATAAATATTATAATTATTTATTTATTTATAATAAGCGAAGACAGAGGATAAAAATAGACCACACATCAGTGTACACGTATGAGATAGCAACAGTTTGTCTAAAAAACTTGACAGTCCCCTTGTTAGGCAAATCAAAATTTCCTTATTTGCACACAGAGACAAAAAATGTCTGTTTTTATCTTGCTCATACATATAAACTTGATATGACGCCTTCTCGATTTCAATAATTATTATTCTATTTAGAACTAGTCTCTATATGGTAGTCTATGTTAATAAGTATTTACTGTGGACTAGACCACACCACAGACTAAGAAGACTAGACTAGTTGGACTGGATTGGAGATTTGACCACTGGACTACTCACTCACTCACTCACTATACCTAGTTACTTAATTACTAAGTGGAGAATTTAGAGGTGAGTCGTTGACCATTTTTCCGTTACTGTAACGTTAACGTTGATTTAAATATGTTCGTCAACTAGTTAAATTCGTCAACGAGTTAATGGCCTGCCGTCCTACTAATGTCATGTCAACTAAACAAAGTAAACATCTTGTAAACCTTAGTCGTAAACATTAAAATAATTCTAACAAACTTGTATACCTTAGTTGTAAACATTAAAATAACCTTTAACGGCTAAGAATTATTCTTAGCCGTGAAAGTTTTTATTCAACGCTGTGACGTTCAGCGAATACCTACTTATACTGATTTGAATATTATGATAATATATGTATAAGTATGAATACTATAGTTATTTTAGAAATAATTTGGTTTTTTGGCACATCCAGACATTTTAATTCTTTAACTTAAATCCAATTTTACACAAATTAAAAAAAGTATATACCTATTAACGAAAGCAAATTAAAACTCACTGTAAACATTAATTTAGAACTAACACATCATATTTACTATAAGCCACAAAATTATACAATGAGTTCAAAATTGCTATCTAGAAAAATCTGCCCTTAACTAAAGGGCCGGGCGGTAGCACGCCTCAGACGCGGAACTGTAATAACCGCTGATCGATCCACACACGTTCGGTTGTCTTTTTATTGTATGGCGCGCGGAACTTTAAAGAACTTGCCTGTACTGTAGTCTATCCTGTAGTAGGTACCGTGGTTGTATCGAGGACACTTAACATTACCTAACAAAACCAAATCATACCAAACTAGGTATTGTAAAACCAAACAGTTTGAAAAGCAGACGAGAAGAATATTCCACTCGGCTTTATTCAGCATTAGGTAGGTATTCATTGAGCAATGAGGTCAACAAACCTGCTTTACAACACAATTATTCACATCCACTGACCTACAGTAGACGAGTAGGTATTATATAGGTAGTTGAATTGAACCTGAAAATAATGACATTGTGACTCGTATAGGTATATAGGTACCTACCTACTTATACACACATTGTGTGAGAGAACATTTTTTACGGCATCCTTTACTTTTGTCATATTAATGTCTCTACTACCTATTTAGTACTGTAACTATCTAATTATAATTTACTATGTACCTACCTAATCGGTTTTGGTATAAAATACCTATTCCTATTGTGATTTTTCTTAAGTATACCTACCTATTAATTAGGTAGGTACTTCACGACGTAGGTATCATCTTAATTTTTAAGCATAAAAATAATATTTCTTTTCAGCGGTGGTGATCTATTTACAACGTCTAAACGTAGATAGCAACGTGCCAATGTGGGCGATTCGGAAGGTCGTTACGATACAAAATACCTTCCTAGTTAGATCTTACTTTTATATTACTTTACCCCTTCCGATCAGTCATAATAGAAGCAACCTTCCTTCTCTTCTATACCTAATTTTATTGTGCTTCACTCATATATTTTTTATTATAGGCGTATTTAATAAAACCAGTACAAAGGCCACGTGATGCAGTGCATGGTCTATCTATATCCATAGTAAATTAATATACTAATTATATAATACCTATATACATTTATTTCCATATACCTAGTAGTAAATGAATGATCCATGGTCTCTTAAAATAGAAAAAATTTTTTACCTTCTTACATCATGCCGAAATCAAGAAGGAATGCCTTAGAATGCCCCTATCAATGTATCAGCTGCAAAATTATTTTAATTAACTTTCTTATTTTAATTCCTATGAACGACCCTTAAATTATGTCCAGCTAAAAGTATCTAGGTAGTACCTACCAACATTCTAATTTCTAAATACCTAGGTACTTAGTACTCGTGTGGTTCCAGAGGATCGGAGTTCGTATCTCGACACGACCCACATTATTATACATACATATAGGTATTTTCTTTAAGAAATGTTGAAAATTTTACTAATTTGTAATTCTTTTTACGTAATAATAGCTGACGATGAATAAATATTATAGCATAGCATTTAGGTATGTAGGTATGAGCTTTTTACGTATTCGTTGGGTTAAATTAGGAACATTTATATTTAGAGAAATAGAATATTTGTGGTATCTCCTCATGCTGCTGTTCTTATTATAGATTGGCTAATATACCTACGCTCTAGCATCATTCACGTGAATTTTATAATCTGGCCAAAACTCTGGTTGCATTTTGTACCTACCTATACAGTGCATCTCTTATCCAACAACACGGAATCAACTAATGGAGAGAATGATAACATTTTAACTCATAGGTACCTATTCGGTAAGAATTGAAATCACCTAGGTAGGATGTACACCTATTATGTAGGTAAAAGAGCAATAAGATAAGCGGTGGTGGGTAACTGTATATTGCATCTATCAGCAACATTGATTTAATAACGCTTACAAGCTTACACTAAATAGAAACTCAAACTTGCGATCTATTGCCAATTTAAGTATAAATAAATACCTAGGTATGAGTAAAATATGGGTTTAGTTCTTTTTCACGATGTCCGTGCCGCCCCAGTCCCCGGTTGCGTGCCGTAGTCACTGGACTGTAGTGTCATCTCGTGACTTGACTTCGCCGCCAATGCTTGGCGTATTGTAGGTACCAAGAAGGGTACTTACATGTAATTCCGACGCTACAGTTAAGTCGCGTTGCGTGTGGTCCGAAAATTATGGCCATTAGATATTATAAAACATTTGAAAGTAGATAGGTAGGTTGATTTCTCCACAAGCAGGTACATCTACAGAGAAAGTAGCACTCTTATTTCACTTGAACATTTGGCTCATTCTTCTTACGCTTCCTACGATTAAAATTAATGGATAAGGTTTGTAACGTGTTTCATTTGCTGCGGTAGCACATCTCCGTCGCGGAAAGTGAACCGCTGAACGATTTTTCGAGTTTTCCTTTGTATGGCGCGATCGCCGATCACACATCACCTGTCGCCGGCTGCACCTCCTCTACCTCTGCTATTTCGCGGTATGTGGAGCCGGGTGTCGGAGATCGGCGGATTAGCGCGCGACAGAGACAGCTCCATACGTTTCGCTGGAGTACCGCGCGCCATTTAAAAATGACTACGTGTACGGATCGTTCAGCGGTTCCGCTATTACAGTGCGCGGCGGAGGTGTGCTATCGCCATTATTTTCTCAAAAATATAAATGCAATCAGATACCCACTATTTCTCCGTTGATAGGTATCTAAATTTGTAATGAGCATAATTAAGGAATACATGTTTACTCCAATAAATGTTAGTAGGTAATTTTCTCTCGTGGAAGTTATGTACTAGCAAAGTGTGACATAGCGGTCTTTCAGAAGCTCTAAAGTTGTCTCAAAAGCTTGTGATAATGCTTACGTCTATAAGTTTCTAGTTTATAGATACCATAAGTAGCCAGTCTGCCTACTTGCTGGATTTATTCAGAATAAAATGATGATAGTCAGATTGAAAGTTTTCGACAGTCACATAAATAAAAAAAGAAAACAAATGTTGTTGATCAATAGTATATTATTGGAAGACATAGTTGAGGCATGCAGTTACATTCTAAAGCTGTAACTTTATCAATAACTAATGGATTACAACATTTAGATAAAATATAATTAGAGTACCTATGTACTTTAGTAGGTATAGATGTATGAATAAAGAGCTTATTTATTTCAATAAGGTATTTGGAAGACACTTTTGAGGCACTACGCAGTTATGTTCGCGTAGGTTTATTTACCCTATTGGATTACAAAATTAAGATTAGAAAACCGTCAAATAAACAATTTTCTTCCTAATTTACGACTTTGTGCGGGCTATACAAATAAAATAATTTGGGGATATAATAGCCAAACCCCCACAATTAGGCTTAATGATAAAATACTTCTTTTTACCTATAGTAAACAATAAAATAAAAGATCTAAACGAAATATATTAAAAATATTAATAACAAAAATATCTCTAAATGTCTATCTATACTTACTAGTAGGTATCTATATTTTGTTAAATAATATATTATGAATGCTTAACTAATACTGATAGTGATCACGATACAAATGCAATGAACTCAATATACTGTGAGCTTCAATCTTATGGCATAAAAAATATTTAAAGATCTTTCAGGGTCTTCCTCAAAGCATCCAAATAAATGTCAGCGTGATGGGACTGGAAGATCAGTGCTGGCCGTAGGCGGATAGCATGTTCACCGCAAACTCCTCCCAAAATACCTGTGTATGAAGCATTAGACAAGTCTAATTTAAGGGACTAATTATCAAAGCACATAAAATATGTAGCATCATGTATGTTTTTGGGAGGCTGTACGTTGCCCTTGGTCAAGATAGGAATATTTAGGACTTTTTGTTGAGAACGCGCACTTGAGCACCAATCTTGCTGCGGTCTTTACTCATAAAGAAAAAAGAAGAAAAGAGATCATAAAAAACACAGTCTATTTGTGACGGTTATGACAAGTATCGAGAGTTTACACTAATGGGCGGGACAGCCTCCCAAGACAATGGTTAAGATTATTATATGGACTCAGACCCTTATATGTCGGCATTATTCATTGGTTATTTAGTTCGTGTTTATATTAGTATAAAACAGTTACGCTCACCATTTTTTTTTATATCACTATTTATTTTGTCCCGAAGTTCTGTTGAGACCGCATTAAACGCCAAGAACGTGCCTCGTCCCCTGACGCTGTTGATAACATTAGGAAATTCTCTTTCTAACTGATGAAGGCCATCTTTGAGGGCTTTTCCCGATTTGTTGACTACAGAGAGCAAATTATCCTTTTTGATAACATTCAACACCTTTTCCAAGAGAATCAGCTTGCCTGGATCCCCCATCCATGTGTTGAAGACCCTATAGGCATGTGGTGGTCTGAAAACATTAACATCAGTAATAAACAGAGTATACAGATACAATTAAAGATTATTAATTATTATGTACCTAAATAGGAGCAGAGGGAGGCCGCTTCCCCCTAGATATATATATCATTTCTCTACAAAATGTTATTGGCATGGGTAAATTGCTGATTCGAAAACTGATATTTGCCTGTGGTTGGCTGGTATCAAAAACTAGGTGCACCCATGCTTACAAGTTACAGAACTGAAAAACACATCATGCTTATTCAATGTATCCATTAACCAATATATAAGTACTGGCTGTGATAGCGCCATGTTCACAATGTTAGTTACAGTTCCGAATAGGTAAATTCAATAACGTCAAAAGGGTGCCTTAAATCAAACAAAATATAATAGAGATCAGTTATGTAATGAAATGAATGGTTTTCTAAAGCAAGCGGGAAATAATTATAATTACTTATAGAGAAAGTAGAGAAGTATTTTATTTTGTAAATAAAATTGCTTGAAAGAATGCTTTATAAATAAAAATAAATATGACATAATTAAATATATATTTCAAAAACAATATATTATTATTCTGACATTTTTTTTTGCTTAATTTAACTTTAATTTAAAATACAGCCACTCTGGCCTGCATTAGATGTTTCACATCAAAATATTTAACTTTACCGAATCTTTATATTATAAACAATAATTGTAGCATCCTACCTGAATTCCGGATTGTAGTAAAATCCACCTGTCAACATTTTCTTGCTAAAGGTCACCACATCAGGAGGCATCGGCAAGTTGAAGTGCTCGTGGCACCACATCTTCCCCGTGGGCCCGCATCCAGTTTGAACTTCATCAATTATTAAAGCAACTCCATTCTAAAAAAATAAGTTACAATGTACCTAAGATTAGAAAAATCTACTATATTTATTTTTCGCTATTTAGATTTAACTGGAGCGTTATTTATCAATAGGTTCACATTACGATTAATATGTACTCGTATGTATATCTAAGTATACCCCTGTTATTTCTAAAGGTTTATCATGTAATCAAGATTAACTTATTACTTTTTAACACGTTTTTATTAGCTTCAGTTGTATGAGACAGAATATTTGAACATGATTTGAACTTAGCATATTATTGTGTAAAAGAAAACATATACCTCTTTGCAGATTCTTTGAAGCTTTTGGAAGAACTCCGGAGAAGCCTCATGATCACCACCTTCTGACTGAATCGGCTCTACGATAACTCCAGCTACGGGATTGCCCTTCTTCTTGTATGCATGTATTGTATCGGCAACTTGCTCAAGGCACCTACAAGATTTAAGTGTATGACTAAAATAGGTATGTGCATATTTAAAAGGAAAAATCAAAATGTGTACTGGGACACATAGTAGAAGTGAAACTTCAATAAAAAAAACGAATCGCAACAAAATTTTAACTCAAAAGTTTTACGGACAGACTTTCAAAACGGATAAGTACATTAACAATCTTGATATGCGATTTATTATTATCTATACATATCATAAAACTGTAGAAGAGTTCAATTCTGTCTGTCTGTCCGGTTTTTACGCAAAAACTACTGGACGGATTTTGATGAAACTTTTTTTTTAGTCCTCGGCATAGGTTATAATTTGTTTTAAAATATATTTTATATACCAACCAAAATATTCACTACAAATAACTTATATGGCAGACAACGTTTGCCAGGTCAGCTAATAATATATATATGACACAAGACAATATTCTTGACTTATAAAACATGAAAATTGATCTTCAACTCCAAAAAGAGACGGTGAGAGCCGTGAGAGCATGGCTGATCAAGATTCGGTATTATTTGCCTACTATTTAGGTAATCAAAAAGCGATAGACAGAATAATTTTCTAGCGACACAAAAAAGGGAATCCTACTGAAGCAAATTTAACACGGCTTAGTACAATTAGCAATTGACAATGTGTTAAGCGTGATTATTATGGCGTGACGTGGCTTAAATTTTTAAATAAGCATATACATAAATTAATTTAAGTAAAGGTAATTTAATTTGTAATACTGTAAAAAAGGACACTTGGACTAATTTATTTATAATTTAAATTTCTGCCCCGCCGGAATCAAATCCAGGACCCTTCAAATGGCGAGATTGGCATGGTAACCACTACACCACAAGGTCGTCACGGTCACATTGGGAACAGGCCTTAATCTAAGACCTCAATATGACTTCTATCTTATTGGCAGAGTTAAGCACAAAATCGTTAATCCGATTAACGAAGATAACATTTCGTGTAACGGATTAACTTTTGATAATAATTATTATTTGCTACATTTATTTTATACCATTGTCATACCATAATTATCATGAAAGGCAACTAAAAGCGATGAAAAAATCAAGTAAAATTCTTAAAATAGGGTTCACACCAACTTCTTGCAGTCTTGCTCAGCAAAAATAAAAATAGTTCAACAAAATGCATACGTAAAAAAGAAGCTTAATTTGTAACTGCTTCAAGAAAAGGCCTTGCAAACGAAAAATAATCAATTCTTCCCTCGATGTCGGCTTCTCGTAAATCAGCTTTGAAATTTTGCAAATCCGCGGTTTTCTGTTTAATGAAGGATAAGTAATTGAATAAGAGTTTAATAGCAAAATAAAGGAAAGAAATTAATAATTCCTACAAATAAAACAAAGAAAATTACTTCTCATCTTCCTTCTGGTTCTCTATTACATGTTGATCTAATGGATACTTGTATCTGGGGAACGGTGCAACAGGCCAATCAAAAGACGGACAGTCCAATTTGTGAATTGGTTTCGATCTAGTAGTGGATAAAGCTCCAAAAGTACGACCGTGGAAACCCCCCTGAAATCACAAAATAATAAGTTACACACGCAAATATTTCCAATAACACGTAAAATATCTTTAAACCATATTATAATGTAACAATTAAATTATTGATATGTGCATACAATCTGCATATCTACAGAGAGAACATATTATTACATTACAGAACATATTTTAAGTAGGTACATTTGGATAAGAAAATTTTAAATTATCAGTTATTTAAAACTTTTAATGTATCTATTTATAAATTGAGTTTTAATGTAAGTATAAATAAATACCCAACTCCTACTCGAAGCCGAGTTAAAGAACTGCGTCCAAAACAAGTTTCAAAATTTGATAAATATATTCATCTATACTAGTTAATGCTTAAAATAGGTACTGCACTGTTCAGAGCACATACCTCAAAAGACAAAATTGAGAGGCTCGGGGAGCCTGGTGCTTGATTCAACATGCACGAACTAATTTCTTCTGGCGTGAAATCAATATTCCCGCCACGTTGTTTAGTGCGGTACCACATGAATACACACTTATACGCATTCTCGTTTGAACAGGAGCCGCACATCATCGTTGCAACATTGCTAACACCTGCTGGAGCGACGGTCATCAGTACATTTTTAAGTCTGTTGGGCCAATCCACCGAAGGAAAAACGCCAATAGCTGGTCGATTAATAAGGGCTTTCTGAAACATAATCGAGCACAACATTGATAATTAAATGTTAAAAAATACTAAGATATTCATACTAAAATGTTATTACATTTCTGCATGAAACGTGTGAACACGAAGTACCTAAGTAGTAAATTAATCTAGCCCAAAACAATTTTTATTTTATTCAGATAGGCGTATCCTTACTGCTCTTTCGTGTACACCAACGTTGAGTTGAGGTAGGTTTAGAACTTCAGATATTCGGATTATCCAATCACGAATGATAATGCATGCGTAGTGAAATGATAAATAGGTACGACATATCGATTATAATAAATCAATACTCACAAGGTTATTTGGATCTTGAAACGCATTTAACAGTTCTGGATGGTTATATCCAATGGGTACAGAAGATATCTGAGTGAAAGAGTCCAAAAACGCGTTGCCGTCAGCATCCACAAAATAATTACCAACACTTTTGTCATAGTCGGCAAATAATTGTACAGAACCCGCTTGCTGAAATTTAAAATTCAAAAATATATAGGTACCTATTATTATACCTACCATTATTATGCCAAAAAGCGTTACTTACTCATATTTAATTAGCAAGTATCAAGTGCTCAAACATGTGAATTCTGCCCGGAAAGTGAACGCGAGACGTACAGCAAATAGGTAGTTGTGGGCCATTCATCAGTATGATAAATACTGATGGTCATATTAGGTATACCGGTGACGAAAGTTAAAGAAATACTGTCATCCGTCAATATCTACAATAGATTACACGATTAGTAATTACCTCTAAATTTGGTAAATACTAACGAAGATATCTAGAAGAACATGTAAAATCCCTGTTTTTATTAAATCGTTTCTGAATGTCACGTACTGGTATTAAGGTCAATAAGTACAATGTCGAACGACTCGAACGTACTTATTATTAATGCAATGAATACTCAGGACAGACTCAATAAATAGGTAGGTAGGTATATTGCAGATAGAAGCACTACGGAGTATGGATATAACAATATATTTCAAGAATAATTTTATTATGATAAATATACTTATAAGAAACATAGATTTAAATCGATTTATGTAAGAAAACAAAGAAAACACATGTAGAGAAAACTACTACACATAATTGTGCTTATACACTGTAGGTACCTATGGACTTCTTACATATTGTTGCATAGAGTAAGGTATATTTACGTTTGCTTGAAAATTACAACTAGCTTCAACCCACATGATGCCACAGCATTATCAGTGAATTTAGTGATATGAGCGTTGCAGGTGGCAAAATTTAGATTTAAATATATGTGAGGAGGAGACTAAGCCAGACATGGTGGGTCGCCTCGATTGGTATGTCACTAAAGAAAATGGTTGCATAAGAAATACTTGAGTGTGATTTCCTAAAACACTACTGAAAATTGTGCATAATGTGCATCTCTGCTTATGAACAGATTGGCTAATTTTTATGCACCGTTCTTTACAGATTTGTACATAATATATATTGATCTCCTCTCAATTGATCTGTCTATAAGCCAATTTTGCACTTACCTGTAAAGTATTGAGCTCTTCAAGCAACTGCTTTGTCTTAGGGCCAGGGATTGGAGTCTTTACTGAAGGCCGGTTTGGTTCGCCTTTCATAGCAGTAGATAACTGATTGCATTGTGATACTAAAATTAGAAAAAGCCTTTTAAAAAATTGGAAAAAGTTATTTTCCATGCCTACATCATTTTATCACATTTAATTTTTTTGTTTTTTACCATGATTATCAAAATTAAAGAAATAAGCTTGTTAAAAGTCAATAAATGCATCCAATTTCATTGCAGCACTAAAATTAAGTCTGTGTGAAGCTAGTACCACCTCATACCCTGATTGTTATCTCAAATTGTTGCATTGCTAAATTGCAAAGTCTTATTTATTAATAGTGTGAAATACATAGATCTAGCAAAGATTGAAACATAGTTTTTGTATTACAAACAATATTAAAAATACTTACATGCAACACAGGGAACTCTCAATTTTTTAATAAAAAACGCAATTCCATTGTTTGCCCGAAACATATTGTATTTCCAAAATCAATATGTACGTGGAGTGTAATCTCGCTGAAAGTAATTTTTTTTATTCATAAAAAAAATATCTAATGACATGACATGACATAAAGTCGGGTATTCAGTTACCGGACTGAATTGAAAAAAATTAAAACCCGTATGTAAATTTTTTTACTTATATTATACTTACCTATACCTAAGCTAATATTAAAAAAAATATTTGGATTCGTTTTATACTGTAAGTGAATGCTAGGGCTAGGAGTATAATCAATAACTTAATAGTGTAATGATACCTACTGAAAAATAATTATCAAAAGCCAAGTTTAAATTAATTTAATACTCGGTACATACTTACGTATATAATAATATACTATACCCCGTGATACCCCTCGCCCCTCTGCACTCACTCACTTACTGCTTCAAATCAACTAGAGTTGGGTTAGGTAACTTGGGTATTGAGTCGGAAGTGGGTGGGACCGGTTGGGTAGTTCGCGAACGACCTAGTTTGGAAGAGCGCTTCTTTAGTTGAACTAGGTATGCAAACTAATTCAACGATAATCACGCATTAAGTTCTTTTTTGTTTTTGTTTTTTGTGTGGTAGGTTTAAAATTCAACTTACTGATTAACACATGACTTAATAAAATATTTAAAAAAAAAAAATAGAATACGCCATAGTCATAAATTTATACTGTCTTCTTTTATTTCGCTTGCAGGGCCTACTCAAAGATTTAAAAAAAGAACTAACAAACTAAATGAGCGAACTAGTTCGTTAAAGGACCGCGAACTAAATTGAACTACCTATACCTATTATGCCTAAGACTAGTTCAACTAGGAGCTACGAACGAACGATCCAATTCAAATCAAATTATCACTGATTGATTCTGATTGTCAAATTGTCAACGCGACAATTGCCTATTGCCGGCAATGCCGGCTTGAGCGAAGGGGAGAGGGAGAGAGATAGTTAATACTAAACGTAGTGATATAATGCTTAATATGACCTATTCTAACACAAAGGTCGGCTCACATTTAGAAAATAAATGATTTATTTAAAATTTGTACGACTTTCGTTAGGGTCACAAGCGATCTATCGCTAAACTTAAAGCAGACAAGCAGAAAATATTATGTAAAAGGATCTTTATTAAATCATAATCATCATGACATGATTCGTACAATCTATGCAGATGCACTGATAATATTATATTCTTTTATTATGCTGTGCAGTAGGTGAGATTGACCATAGATATTAATAGATAATACACTATAATTATATACTGACAGTTCTGACAGTACATACTGACACTGACTTTGATAATATAATACCAAATTCAATTTCTATGATTCTAATTCTAAATTCTACTTATTCTACTCTACTCTTCACTTCAGTCTTCTTTAGAAGATAAAAAATAAACAGTCGGCAAACCTTTCTACATTTAAAATATATATTGTTAATATTAGTGAAGAAAACGGCGTAATTTGCTGTTATAAGTACACGGAGATCAAGAATATGTTACACAAAGTATTGCTATCAACGGATGTGGCTCTCGTTTGTTGCCAACATGCATTGTCCACCGAAAAAGAAGAAATAATGGGATTATTAATTGGAGAGGTACAGAAACTACATAATGTGAATGCTCTTAGTTTTAAGTCCACCAATGTTTCGATACACTGTACTCGGTTCAGAGGAATAAATTAATAATGTCAATAAGTCGAAAGCTAATTAATTACTTTATATTTTGTTAGCATGTAATCATAATATATTAATTGTAATACCTATATATTGTTCCTTTCTAAATTAAAGCCTGATACTGACAGGCATTGAGGCCACCTGATACTGAGTATTTAGTTGGTCACAATCGCCTGTGAATTAGTTAGCTGGTTTTTTCATAATATATTACCATGTGTTGTTATAGTCACCAAAGGATTAATAACATTAGAAGGTTGAACATGAAATCCTAATGTTGCGAACCTTGAAGGAATTTTTACGTTTTCCTTAAACAACCCCATGTCAGTAGGTATTTATATATGTTTAAATTTGTGACAGATTATTTGTTAACAATGTAATTATATTGAATATTAGGTTGATAAAAACTCACTGGTGTCAATAGTATCTTCAGTCATATTACGACGTTTGGATAAAAAACCTGATAGAGTAGAAATATCAGAGGAGCAGTTAGTACAGGCTACTCTGAGAGCAGAAGAACTTGCTGCTGAGGTGAACAGACCCCTACGAGTGGTGGGATGGTATCATTCTCATCCTCATATAACTGTTTGGCCTTCACATGTCGGTAAGTCATATTTTAATTCTCCCTACTATATAATATTATTACTTGGTATTTGAAAAAAAAAACATATAAATTAATGTTTCAGATCTGGCTACACAATCAATGTATCAAAGAATGGATTTAAGTTTTGTTGGACTAATATTTGCAGTTTTTCTAAAGGACCAAAATTCTAAAGCTCCTCAAGTAAGGAATCATATTATATTTGTTCCCAATATTATTATAAATTAATAATATATATCTTTTATTATATTGTTATTATTTTATTTTTCTGTTATAGAAAAACTATTTCTACATAAGATTCAAAGATATGTAGTATCATAATATATGAATTATCACCTTAGAGAATTTATTTATATTCAAGGAATACTACATAGTTTGTTTACAAAATTTCTAATATTTCACTAGTATGTATTTATTATAATTATTTATTCTCTTTTAGATACAAATAACATGCTTCCAATCAATAAATGATGGGTCAAATCAGAGCAGGAGAGAAATTGAATTGGAAATCACAAACAATAATGAATCTCTAATACAACATAATTTTCAGGCAAGTAAAACAAAATTATATTGTTATATTCTGTCAGAATCTTTAAAGGTTCCACAATAAGATGCTAGTTACATTAATTTATTAGATGTCTATACACTTGCAATAACACTACATCCCTTAAAAATCACTTATAATAAATTATAATAGAACAGTTGTTTCGCGTAATAGAAGTTTTTGCTCTCAATTTCACTTGTTACTAGCCATCTGATAGTAAGTGGTCAATATCGAATATGAATATGGACTATACAAAAAAAGTACCATCCAAAAATCCCAGATAGGGTGCATGAAGTTTTAGTCTATGGCCATGTAAAAGTATATTTAGAGAATGGAAACTCATGGTTTAGTTCAGATATTTCTTTTGAGCACTCACCATACTCGTAGTAAGGTTGGTATAACACATAAAGCAAGCCTATGTCCCTACGATGGCTTAAGGGGATTTAACCTGTACCAATTTTGGGCAATTTGAACTGCATGCTTTTGGATTGAGTCAGTTGGATAAAGCTCTTACTGATTGAGGTGCTAAAAATGTTGGTAAACACATGTCATATCACATGTTTTTATAATATCCCAAAGGCTAGAATTAAGCTGAAGCTTTGCCTGATGGAAAAAAAGATGTATCCTAAGTAACAAATACTAAAATCAATTTATTTTTGCAGATCTTAGCAAAACTACCAGAAATTTTGAAAGAAGAAGAGGATGAATCTTTTAGGACTGAAACTGGACAGGGTGACATTGAAGATATTCTTACCAAACAACACAATGCAGCAGTTCGAACTATTGCTATTGGGCACATTGTAGAAAAGGTCTGTATATTTACATCCTAATAATATCTGTTGTTTAAATTTTTCATACAGATAATCAGTGCATTAATTTATTTATATTAAAGAAGAAACAGCTAGCAACCCTTTTTCAAAACTTACATAAAATAGAAAATATTGTCATAAAAGTATATCTGGAATATAATTATGTTTGTTATAAAACTGTTTTTTGGTTTCATTACATACTTAAATTGTTTGGACTTTGATGATAGTCACTTTCATCTAGATTCTAGACTAGACAATAGATGATATCTGAAAGTAGCTTTAAAGCACATTTCAATAATCTGTCGAGATTAGATGCATTTTTGGCAATATAGTTTTTATAAAGTATGATAATATACTAAGTTATGCTATATATTAAAACAATGTCTATCAAAGACGATTAAATCAGAAAACCAACAAAAAGATTTCCGCAAACACCCATGGTGGAGAACACAAATCTAAATTCACCATATCAATTTCTGCCCCATCAAAAATCAAGCCCTTTCGAATGGTGCAGTGTTCATATTTTTATGGTATTAAAAAATCTTCATAATATATAAGTTTTTGGTACACTGATGTTTAAACTATTATTTCATATTTGTAAATACCAAAATCTTTTCCTGCAGATTTCCAGGCCCATGTTAGAAGCATTGGTGGCGAGGAATGAAATTAATGCTTTTCGATTGAAAGCCTTGAAAAAGCACCATCAAGAGTTAATGAACAAAGTGGGTAATATTCCATAATTTATAAAAAAAATTACAGAGTGTATCATTAATTTTTACTTAATAAGTAATCTTGTAATAAAAGAATAAGAACAGCTCAATTAAAAAAATTACAATTGTCTTAATTGTTTATTGAAAATCCTACATTACATCACTTTTATTAACCATTTCAAAACCATCTGAAGAATCTGCACTTGATACACGTTGCCTTTTCTTATCATCTCGTGAGTACACCATATTGGCAACCGCTCCACCAAAGTTAGATAGAACATTGTAAGCGGCGCCACTCCACGTGCTAACTGGTTGAATTTCTAATGATGACTGCAATCGCTCATTTTGCTGGTCTAAAAAAGTTTAAAAAATAATACAAGGTTCGTTTATTTCACTATCTTTACAAAGTAAAAGTTGGCTGTACAACAATGGAGGGTCATAATAAGTGCATTTGCAATATAAAAACTTTAAATATGAGTAAGTAGACTTATTGTTTGTAGGCTTTAAGTTATGTTGATGTATGATTACTTAGTGTCTTACTAGATGGCGAATTATGTGTCGCATTTTCTTCACACATCAAAAAGTAAAAAATGAAGTGTAAATTACTTATTACCTCTAGGTATATATTCATCTTCACTTGAATCTGAAGTTTCTACATCTCTATCCAGTGACTGCATTTTGTCAACAGACAAATTTGTTACTAAGGAGCTGCTGTTATCAGAACTGTCACTAGCATCTTCAAGAGGGATATCTACAGGTTTCCAATAGTCTGTAACAACAAGGATTAAACATAAATCTTAATTTTAGGTTTCACTTTATGCAATTTCAGAAGTATAGCAACTAATTGCATTAATGCATTGATTTTAAGAGCCCAATGATGCCATTGGCCACTTAAAATTATATTGATTAGGTATAATATTTATAAGACAACTTGAAGATTTACTTGAAGTTGTGTAATAAATAGAAAGGTGTAAGGTTATACATAAAATTAGATAAAACTATTTGAATTTGTGTCACGGCTGAGCTTTAGCCCTAAAGTTTGTAGAGTTTACCTACCTGTTTTAGGACATAATCGATAATTTATTTATTTATAACAGGCGCGACCTATTAGTCTACACACAAAACTCTTATCTCAATGAAAAGTAGAACTGTAAACATATTTTGACAAACACTACCAAAAGTATTATCACATTAGACATAGTCTTGAATTTTAAATTAATTACCTAAGCTCTGCTTTTCATCAAACACTGGTTTCTGATCTGGTTCAATTGACAGTAAATCCATATCTGCATCTGACATCTCAGGAATGAGACCTTCCAGCTCTGCATCTGATTCTAAGAAGTAAATCATCCTAAATTATAGAAAACTTACTATTCATTCAACAAAACAAAAACATTTAAGCAAAAATATACTTATTTTTAAAAATATAATTTAATAAAAGGTATATTATATGTATCAGCATTTATGTACCACAATAATATAATTTCAATAGTGCATAGCTCTAATATAAAGTAGTAGATATAGTTAGAATTGGCTACGTTAGAGTAGATTACTTCCTAGAATTTTCTCTTATTTGAACAAAACAGACGGTTTTCAGACAGATATAATCTGTAAGAAAGTAAATGCTTGCTAAACCATCTATTTCAATAATTTATAAGGGCTGAATGACACATACACTTCACATACATGAAATAATATTATATATGTATACTTCACCTGCATTTTGTTGTATTTTCCTTTTCAGTTTTACTATTGGTGGTATAATTTTATGTAGAAAAATAATGAAGATAAAGAGCAAATATAAGATTGTATATCCACTTGAATACTTTCCTATGAAGAAAATAAATCCCAAAAATATTTGAATCAATAAAAATGCCTGAAATAAGGAATTGTTTACTTGGTTAAGAATTGCTTCACATAGATTTATTCTGTTCTGAAATTCTAGCTATTATAAAGTTTAGGAGTTTAAATATGAAATGGATGTTTTATCAGTCTTGTAAAATTATAATTAAACTTGCATGGTGTATGTTTTTGATTTTTGAGTTTGTGATTTATTTATTAAAAATAAAAATCTCTTTTCCACACTGATATTCTCTGAATTTATACTACCCCTTTATAATCCCGGGATTGTTTGTAGACAATCCTGAAATCCCAGGATCACAAATACTGTACAGGATTGCCCTAACTGCAAAGCATAAATGACAGAAAAATAGACAATGAGAGTAAATAATTTGATAATACAATATCACATTTCTGTACAAAACCATAATTTCATATTTTAACCCCTAAAAGGTACATCTTTAAAATCAGCATTAAATAGATAAAACAAATATACTACTCACTTTGGTATGGTTAATGTCACGTAGATAAATAAGATTATCCCATTTCTTTAAAACCCAACTAGTGAATTGAGTAAAAACTAAAGTAATTTTTTCCGTTTCATGTCGAGATATGCGTTTAAGGCAATTTGTTCTGTGTTTATGTTTCAACCATGTCTCAAATGCATCAATGCTTAGAAGCATAATAGAGGATGAGAAGATGAACTGCAGTAAATTTACTTGCTGATAGACGCATAAACTAAAAAATTTATATCATAATTAAAATCCTTTCTGGCACCATAATAATAAGAAATTTATATTTGGCACTTACATATACAATACGTGAAAACCACAAATGAATAGAAGAGTTAACCATAATTTTCTCCAGAATAGAATATCTTCAAGTAAACTAATAAAAGTTGTAAGTAACAAAGAACTCTGACTATAATTATTTTTTTTCTTCTCGGGTGACTTTAAAGAACGTTTCTTAAACAGAGACTTTAAAGATGTAAACATCGTAACATATTATTATAATTATCAGACCATTTC
>DWAV01000076.1:0-30970 GCA_018231305.1 Noctuana lactifera
CTACGAATTACTGGCTATTCCGTTGTAGTCCAGTATTTAGAAACTAAACAAATATCCTTTATTAGAGCTATGCATGTACATATTTTTATGTCTTTTTTATCTTTGATATGCAATGTACCTACCTAAAATAAAGAGTAATTTATTTTAATTCATATTATTTTTCAGGTTTCTTCCTATTTCTTGCAGTCGCAATATTTGGGGGTAATTGTTATCGCCGTGACTGGCTTTTGTACCCTTCGTTCAATGTGCTCTCATGGTCGTATGCATTTGCTGTCGTAGCATTTATATTATTTGGTAAGTTATATAACAACGTCCTTGTTGTGATCAACATAATATATATTATATTACCCAACAAGAACTGTTATTTCAGATACTTCTTTGTAGAATAAGTCCTGAATAACTTGATTATGACTTTAAAATATACAATTAAGTAGTTCATTAACTAGTTTTGCTACATTGTTATTGTAGATTTAACAATTAAAGGTTAATGCTATATTTACTAATTATTTACATATTTAATAGTTTTAATACTTATTTGTGCTAATTCTTCACTAAGGAGAATTATTTTTAAATGTTTTTGATATTGCACAGGTTTTGCAGCCGTTCTGTTATTCTTGGAGTCCCGTAAACTGTATGAGCTTCGTTCGGAAGCCAAGAACCTGGTGGCTCAGATGCAGCACAGCCAGCCCGAGCACGCCCTTCATCACCTCCGCGACCAACTTCATCAACAACAACAACTAGGCTATTTTAGAAATTAACCCCTTCAACTACCTGGTTTGCCTTTAAATGATATTCACTTTAATAAACTCCACATCTTAAAATGATGTCTAATTAGGAATAATTGCCATTCCAGCTTTGCAAGAGAATAGAATTTCCTTTAGCAAGAATTCCCTTTTTGAGTCTATTCTCAGTATGAGATTTTATGAGAAGATCTATGTATTATGTACTTATATATTTTTACAATGAACTCATATAAACTTTAAAGTGTATCCGTCCATAACATTTAACTTTATGCTTAAGTTTTTATAATTTTATTAATTATAAGAAAATAATCCTTAAAATAAAGTAGGCTTTATGAATTTGACTTATATTTAGTTAAGTTTTCATATTGAATCTCAATACTCTTATCTGACCAGTCTGATTATTATATTATTTTACAAAACTAAACAAGCAATTGTGTTTTATAATTTGTAATTCTCTATAAAAGTATGTTTTATAAATATGACATTTCTGACTTAAGATAAAATATATACCTAAATTTTTTTATTGTTTGTTCACCAGACTTTTCACTGTGACTTGTAATCTTGTAAAAGTAATCTGGTACAACATTAACTGGAAGCGATAGTAACGATTAATGAATACTTTTCTCAATAGAAAGTAAGATTGAATGTTAAGCCTTTGTATTTTACTATTCTGGTCTAAATTTCAGAGACCACCATTTTACTAGAATTAATATTGTGCGGTCGCAGTTACGCCATTCCTTGTTGATATTATTCGTTTTTGTGAAGATCACATACTTTATCTATTAATTAGGTTGCGGGGAAATCCCCATTTGTCATCCGTCCCTATTGTACTATAACATTTATGATTTTTATTATCATCGTATGAAAGTGTACTATGCATCGTTCCAATTAAATGCAATTATATTTTAATATTAAATGGTTTTTTTTTTATGTTTATCTTACCTTTTATGTAGAACGCAATGTGGTTGTTAGTGGTGAAGGTACTCTGATCTAAAGCTAGGGTTTGAACATAGCCCTTTTACAATCAATATAAGACTAAATTTTAGATCTGAGTATCTTCACCCTTATCAAAAGGGTGCTTCAAATCGACACAAAAATATTATCTGACTAATTAAGTAGGTCATAAGCGTATCCAGTGTATAGACAGTAGATACTAATTACGACTATAGAAATGTTTATGGAGGCTACTTACCTCGTTTTTTGAACTGCTGACATAACTTAAGAACGTAGTTCACTGTACGTTGAGGTACGTTTCCGTCAAGTATAACGAGTGACGCCTTCTGTAAACACTCTTTGTGTTTGTCAATCTGTAAACAGGTTAATTATTATTTCTATTGAACTCTGATTTGTTCAGATTATTCATATCAAGATACCAACCCATTATGTATCCCTATGGTACGTTATAATCGCCTGAAAAGTAGAGTAGGTAGGTACTATTGTTAGTAGTACGAAAATTTCCGTATTTCGTATGCGAATCCGATTTAGATACCTCCCTGCTTAATTGGTATTATTTGGAGTTCTTATAGTTATAGTACTTGTCATCCAAGAAAGAACTTGCCGCTTACCAAATTAGTTGTAATTTGCTGATGAATATTCATATCTCCGAGACCTAGCAGACATTCTCCTTTAGCGTCAAATACTGCTGCATACATTGAAGTTCTTGCATTTTGGACTACACAGCCTGGAACAATTTGGGAATAACGAAGAATGTTACAATTAAATATCATTGTTTTATTTATTTTATCTTGCAATAGATATATTAAAATGATAAAACAAAGCGAAGTTTTTGATTGGCTTGGATAAGTAAGATAAATTAGGTATTAAGTGAGAATACTTATTGGAATTCAGCAAATTCAGTTGTCACCAGATGTGTTTTATTGGCGTCTATTAGAAGTTAATAGTTAGCCACGGCCGCCGTTTTGGCGCTACGATTCATATGCTGGGGTCAACGACCGTAAGTGTGATTTAAGTGATTTTAATATAAAAACCAGGGTATCATCATTACAACGACAGTGCCCACTGATAGGCAAGGGTCATTTTTCAGATATGAGAAGGGTTTAGGTACCTACCACTAAGCTGGCAAAATGCGGGTTGGTGAACTTCACATTCCGTCCAACAACGTTAGGTAAGGAAAGCCCTCAGGCATGCATGTTTTCATTTATCAAAGAGCAAATGATACTTTATTAATTAATAATTCACACATACCTAACTACATTTGAAAAATTCAAGTTCCATTCGGGATACGAACAGGGCCCGAGTCTGCTTTAACAATCGTCTAATAATTAAGTCGTACCTAGTAATAGTCCGTCACTGGCACCATTTTGACAGGTTATGGTATTGAACTGTTTTAAAATTCTCAATGGTTTTCCCAATTACGACGATGTGATATTATGGTGTTAAAATTCGGTCATTTTGTAGGTAGGTACATGATTAATAAACTAAGGGTTAATAAAGTTTAAAAATAGTGTTAACTAAACATTTGTGTAAATAAATGCTTTGTATTTTAAAAATTCCGAACTAGGTATCTAACTCGAGACTATACAGAAGCCATATATTATTATAAATCTAAAATAGTAGACTCGTGCCCCTAGTCTCGTGCAACTAACAAAAGCCACAAAAGGTTAAGTATGACGTAGGTAATAGTACCATCGAGAATTAATCCAGGTGCGATGTTTGTAAGGAAATCGCCATCAGCGTCATCGCCGAGAGCAGTTAACAATCTCGTACGTCCTCCACGCATCCGCCACAGCGCTTCGGCCATATTGCGTCCCACGCCACCAGCATTCTGTTCCGTCTTGCAAGGGTGAGTACTGCCATCCATCTAAAAAAATAAAACTAGGTCAAAGAAAATTTAAGTAACGTACCTATCATGGTTCAAACATAGGCGCAGGAAGGACAGGAGGGCCGTGCTCACTAGGTATTTCATTCTATTCTTAGGTACTTATGCGAAATAATTTATTTCTTTCTTAAAATTTTCTAACAATAAACAATACAACATTTGGCATTTAGGTTGCGCCCTTTGCCGCCTGGAGTACCTAACCGTTCGTCTAGTTCTATCCAAGGGCCATCTCTGGCTAACTCTATGTTTATGTTTGTTAACGACATGTCTGTAGATCATATAGGATTTTTAGAACATTACCTACTCACCGAAAGTACTTTGTAACCAATAAAATACATAACTCTGTTTAAATTTTTATGTTTTAAATTAAATATTTGCGAAGTTACTTTGCACCACAAAGTATTTAGCATCGCATGACCGCTTTTACATTTAGCGTGCAGTAAGATAGGACTGTTTTATTGCATGCGAATATTAATATAAGGTGTAAGGAGTTAAGTCACGGGACACAGTACAGAGCTATGTTGTAGTTGCAATGTCAAAGAAAAAGGAAGTAAACAGTAATACCTAGTCTACCCCTTCGTTATTTATATCTACACTTATTTTAATGAAATATCTACCCTATATCGTGGATACAGTGTGGACTGAACTTGGGAACTTATATAATAGCTTATTAAGTTTAATTGAAGTTTTAATAAGTTCTGTCATGTTATTCGTCCCAGCAGTCAGTAGTCGTGAGGTTAACTGATCAGTGAACTTCATTGAAGGTGACTCGAAACCATTAAAATCATCTCAATAATAGTAGACACACTAAATTTAGGTTTAGATAAAGGTAGGTTAGTAATGTGTTACAGATCCGATAGCCCGTTCAAAAAGGATTAAGTTATTCTCGATCGACTTAAAATTAGAAACAGAGTAGGTACGTAGTTGCTAACTTAACTTTCAATCAGAGACTTCAACTTGCTTAAAAAAATCAAATAATTAATTGAACTCCTTCACTAAAGTTATCTTTGACTGGCCAGTAAAGCCTTCCGGAGTGGCGGGCGCTCCAAGCAGCGTTGCGCTGCACCATTGACCGCAGATCGTATCGAGGCAGTCGGCACGCGATTGCCCTCATTGCTGGTGAATTATGCAACCTAAATGTTGCATGTAACAATATTTAGAAAATAATTTATATCCCGCTAATGCTAATGCTAGTTTTTATCCAGTTGACTCAAGTGTGTTTCCTGAAGATTGGTTTGTTTTACGTCGCTGCGGTTGAAATAATGTCCACTGCAAACCAACAAAAGAAAACTCTCGATAGGAATTAAAATAGTACTAATACTAGCTACTGCAAGCATTTTCTCCATAAGAAGTAAATTTAGGTACCATATTACTAAAAAATTTGGCACGAATGATAAAAAAAACAATCCTGATCATAAAAAAAGAAGAAAGTTCAAAAGTATCTAATCGCAAGTGCGTTGTAAAAATTCCGTAAGTACCTAAGAAAAGCCCGTAATGGCATACTCTATATATCTATGTTATTTTGTGTCTTTTTTAAGTTAGCAATGTGAGCTTAAAAAGTAAAATTCTTTATAAACTCTATTACTGATTTCCGATTTGTAAATTAATTAAACAGATAATAATCTAAACAAAAACGCGAATGTGATTATGTAATTCGTAAGTAACGGTTATTAACCAAACACTAAACTAAAATGCCCATATCTTACTGAGACTGTCATCAATAGTTTATAAACGAGATAATATGTTAAATTAAGCATGAGCATTAATAAATGGTTCAATAATTGCTATTTGTGTGCCTTGTATAACATAGGCATTGAATTACATATTAACGAGGGCGATTGATGACTTTCGTGATGTCACAGTTCACAGTGATTAATGGTTTTAGTAGAGGATTTGTACTCGTACGAAAAGACAATAATATTATGTGCTATGTGATCACGTACGTAGTCTAATGTAATGTAGTAATCTAATTATTAAAAAGAGGTCATTAGGTATGTTGATGGAATGTAAGTATTTTTATTTATACTGACGAGAAAAATTGACCGGCGCTCATTTGCCTACGAGTAATTATGATAGCACGCGGAAAAATGTTTTAACAATCCTCTGGAATTAATTTCCTTAATGTTAGGTAAATTACTCAAATTACTGCATTGTAGGTAGGTACTTCACATCAAATGATAACACATTAGAAATAATTAAAAGAATTAACTATTCTGTTAATAACAATTTAAACATTCTTTTCTATTTTTTAGGTGGGCCTGAAGTATTTTTTTAGATATATAAAGTATAATTTATTTTAATGTTACCGTCAACTTACGTGACAATAACCCGTTAACGTTTTATAATGTTTAGATATTTTACAAGAGAATAAAATTGTCGAATCATTATAGTAAGTAGAATAATAAACACCATAAGTGAAGGAAATAATATTTTTTAAACAATAAAATACTCTACTGAAACTGTATCGCCGTTACTACGGCTTTATTTTTGTAGATGATATTTTACAATCACATTATAAGAAAAAGATAATTTACATTTACATTTTAATACGAACCGCTCGTATGTATTTTACAATCTTACAACTAAACTAGGCACTTAACAACTTCCTAGTCTAAAACGTATAGTTCTATTTTTACTCGTGCCATGTTGGCTCGAACTATTAATAGAAACACGTAAATGGTTTTTTGGAAATAAACAGTTGACTTTTTTCAATGGTTTTGCAATGGAGGAGGGCGCTAGAGGGCGGCGATATCGAGCGTGGGCGCGCCGCCCCGCGCTTTAGAAGCCCTAGAGCAAGAGCGGACAGGCCAGTTCACCGTGAGACTCCGTGCGTGTCCGCCGGCTCGATCGCACTCTCTCCGCTATACGTAGTAACCAACAATCTACAGTGCACATGACATACGTTTCATATATATTTCTATCTCTATATACACGTGTTTCTATACGGTGAGACGCTTAGCACGACGGGCGCCTAGGTCTCATAGACGTGCATGACTCCACGTTACCGGCTACGCGAAAAACGATTGAAATTAATAGTGTGATATAAATTAAAATGATCAGTGACAGTAGAATAGTGTTTATCGAATAAATTGGGTGTTGTCGGCGCTACGTGTCTACGTCATGTTACAGGGTAAAGTATTTTCTTAAGAAAATTGTCTAGGAACAATAATTTAACTCCTCTGCATGAGTATATCAGATTTATATTTTTTTATGTGTATTTAAATTAAATGTCTGTTTTCAGAGACTGATTTGTACATTATCTATATAACGCCTGTCAAATTAGGGAAAGCTGACTTATAATTAAATAAGGTCTATTATAAGAAAACCGTGTCTGTTCATTGATTCGGGTTTAATGGGTATTTAGAAAATATTGTTTATTAACTATCACTCATGCATATTGAGAAAATATAGATTTTTAATATAAAAAGCATTGACAATTTAGCAATCATACTAGGTAGGTATAACAGGATTATTACATTTTATTTTAAATAATACCCTACATGATTATTTTTATTTGATGATATTTCGTAACATTATCTTAATTTATAACGTATTTATAAAAAAGGAACGACATAATGTTTAATATAACGCTTTTCTCACTCTTTTAAGTCCAAATGCCCTTGAAGTATAGGTCGGAACGGCCATGAAAATATGTAGGATCCTTGTCTCTATTAAACTGAAGAATCAGATTATGATCTGCGTTTCAGAATAACTATCTTATAAAATGTAAAAACAAGTCCCCTTATTTGTTCATATAGTATCATATCTGTATTGATGTAAATCAAAACATTTAAAAATGTTCAATATTTTGTTTCATTTATAATCATATAAAAATTACTTACAAATACAAGTTAAGTACCTGCAAAGTATAGAAAAGCTTATTAAGTTATGAGTTATTGTAGAAATAAACAAATACGGTTTATTTGTTTGTATTATTAATTAAATTTTTAAGTATTTATTGCATTGCAAAGATCTAAATAAAATTATTTAAGTTACCTACATTTAAAACGTATTTTCATGTCGTCCTTATATAACAAAGTCATTTCTAAAGCGTTTCAAACTCGACGTTAATCAGATAGTGCACTGAAATATCCAGGTTTATTTTTATCTTTACACAGATGGGGTTCCTCAGTGCTGAAATGAAATGTCATTTGTATATAAGTTAGTACTCCAACCCACGTCTTTGACGCGAGTTGCACTCATGTACCACGACCACGACAAAAATAGAAAACGTAGTTGAAGCATTTAATAACGTTCGAAGTTACTGGGTTTGGCATGAATAGAAGCTATTTAATTAAAATTAAACAATAACTAACGCTTGTACGAGTACTTTCAGTGAAGGACACAAAATCGATTTTATGATCCTACGGGGCTCCTCAGAGCGACGAGCTTTCCACGAGCTACCTCACGACACGACATAGTGCGGAAACAACTTTGAGTGCCGTATATTATCTTCTATTCTTCACTCGTAATCAGCATTCTTTAGTTCTACACTTCTGTTTCAAAACATAAAATGCACGTGTTGTTTCGTCGTCAAAATCGGTTTGGGGTAAAAGAAAAAGAAATTAAACTATTTGCCGTTTGCTAAGTTGAGTACTTTTACGGAAAATAACATTATTGGAGGGGGTCGTTGAAAACCGGACATTATTTACATTTGCCTTAAAATTGAGTGATTTTGCCAATTACAATAGTCGAAATACGATATACAACTACCTATACAAAATAAAATAAACTTAAACTCAATTATTCTATTAAACTTTAGAATTTAAATTTCTTTAAAGGTATTTTTAAGACTGATAATTCAGTACTTTGTCTCCGTAGGTATATATAGTACCTATCTGTCGCCGTAGAAGTGTCTGTCGCCCGTAAAATTCGAGTTGAATATATTGTGTTAAACAATGTGTTCTATGTGTAGGCTTAAAGGAGCTACGCTTCGTAGGCTTTCGTAGCTAAATGCTACGCCAACCGGATTCCACATTATATTGCGCTTTGTAATAACATGTATTGTAAAATAAGTTTGCAAGAAAAGGTTCTCTTGTTCAAACTTAATAATTGTAAAGTAATAGCAGGCTGAGCCTCTTAGGCCGAGCATACATGATAACATTCGTTTTAAGAAGTAGGTATGATCTTTATAACGCTGAATTTTGATATAGTGAGAAATTTATTTCTACTTTCAGCCAGCTGTTTTATATTTACTTATTAAAGATATTATGATTTAATAAGCAATGTGGTCAAAATTAAAATAGTTAAATATATATTTACTAAATGACTATAATTCGTCAACGTTTATTTCTTAGGGACATAAATAACTTCTCTTAGGTTTATTTACATTGTCTATAAATAATTATTCTAATTAATTTATTTACGAGTATGTGTCTTCTAATGGGCGGAAGCCATTATTAAAAGGGTTATAATGGCTTATATGAGAAATAAGGAAGTTGTTACATGAATAAAGCCAGCATGAAGGTTCATGGTGGCGGAGTAATAGTGACGTGTAGGTACGTCATTAACAAATTTTTTATTTATTTTATTTTTGTATTAACTTTTTTTTACTAATGTTAAATGGTCACTATAACCCATAGACACCAAACTTAAATAGGAGGTTCTATCTGAGGTTGGTAATGGATGCGTTGATACTCAGGAGGACTGAGATAGTCGCCTTAAATAGAGTTTCCATCTGCCACACCTCTCCAACCGAAACACAATAACTTGACGAATATTCCATCCATCCTCGGCGAGCAAGTGAATGCAATTGAGCTCGTACTCAAGTCGGTCATCAAAATGTCGGCGGGTAGCACGAGCGGCTGGATGTCGCCGACATCATTCTTTCTTTTTAAGGCCGCCGGGCTGTGTCGGCGACCTGTGTGGGCGAGCCGGCGGGTTTGGTGATTAGAACCTGTTACTACTATTCGGTATTGGCAGTACGAGTCAGTATTATTCGGTATATTTGGAAAATATTCTTGCAATGTTGAAAAATAGGTTAACTTGATCGATACTGCAGACATTGTAAAACATCACACGTCTTCGTTTAAAATTTTAGTGCGAAGCATAAAGATTCGTCTTGACTTATAACTTTTATTACCTATTCACATCCGGAGTAGTATGTAAGGCTAGTTAATACGTAGTAGGTCAAATTCTCGTAGTTCGAGACGTAACCTAAGTTCTGTAGCATAAATATTAGAAGCTGCAGTTGGATTAGTACCACCCTGATTGTAGTTTCGCTAATGTAAACGAATTTATTGACATTCTACATTTTTGACTCCTTGACGACTGAAAGTATCCGCAACTTAAACTTAGGTATTGCTTTAACGAAGATGATTAAGGAATTTAGATTTTCTAGAACTATTTATTTTATTAGAATTAATAGTTGTAATGTATATGACTACAGTGTAAACATGTTTATCTAGAACACTGTTTATCTCAACTTCAAATTACTATTATTACTACAGGATTTTTCGCTTTATTTCATTAATGTATTTGTAAGCAATAAAGATTAGTGTTAATGTATTTATATCTTTATTACAACTGTCCAAATTAATTTTGTATCTTGTGTTAGAAATTTGGCGCAGCTTCAGAAATATACCTATTATTAGGTCACAGAAATAGAATGTAAAAACCAAAAATGATCATTTTATAAATAATTAATTGAACATAAAGTCACAATATTCAGGATGTTTTTAAATATAGGTAAACGTTACGTGGAGGTTTTAAATATTACTTAAAATGTTCGGTAAAGTTACGTCCGGTCGACGTAAACTAATATACTTATAAATCACTAGCTGACCCGGCGAACTTCGTACCGCATATAACATAAAAAACTGGGGGGTGGGCCACCCATAACATTTAGGGGAAAGAAAAATAGATGTTGGCCGATTCTCAGACCTACTGAATACGTATATAAAATTTGGTAAAAATCGGTCAAGCAGTTTCGGACGAGTACGGTAACTAACATTGTGACATGGAAATTTTATATATTAGATAAGTTTTATCTTTTCACCAGAAAGATGAAGTAAAATGCGAGGTATTTGGGTAACGAAAATGCATTACATGATGCACAGAGTGCTTCACTTAACAATAAAATAAAAAAACCTAATTAGAAAATACTTGTTTCTACGCTGTACCTGTACACTGTACTCGTATAAGAGTTTCTGTAAAGTAAAGATGGTAGACTTTCTACTTCTATGAGCATTAAGTAAATGAAGTAAAGGCACCAGATTTAAGTCCTTGAAATTAACAAAGATATTATTCAGAAGAGAAGCATGGTAGGTAGTCGTATACAATTTAATGTTCATATAAGGTATAATGTTCATCATAACAGGCGAAACAACTGTATTAGACAAAAGAAAAGGATTAGAAGTAGAATTTAATCAAAATTAAGTGTAAAACAAGAATGGTGAAAAAATAAAATACAATTAAATATGCGTAGAAATAACTATGCGTAGCAACCCATAGAAAGACTCGTGTTTTCTCGTCAGGATCTGAATATCCTCTATAAAGTGATTCTTAGTCAACATAAATACTGGAACTATTACTTCAGTTCGTAGCGTAGATCTATAAAGGTAATTAAAGTTGCTATTTTACAATAATTTATACAAAGTTATTGGAAAAACTTCACTGGTTATGTTCAGTCTTAAATACTAGTAGAGTGTATTAAACTCTCAGCATTTATTCCATCATTGGCAGTTTTCCTGGGGTTCATTTGGCACAGTGGAAAGTTCACACCACATTAGTCCGTGACGTAGCTCTTGGCCCCATGCCATAACACTACGTCCAATCGGGATACGAATCGGACCGTTCCAACATACGAGTACCATAAATGGATATCTGTATGATAAAGTAAGTTATCTAAATGGATATTTTTTTAAGTTAATAGACAATGTAAAATGAAGTGATAGATACTGAATTTCTAAAATATTTTCATAATTAAAAATATAAATAAAAGCTTATATGTCCATTGTACATATTTGGAGTAAAATGTTTTATCACTACGTGACAATAGTCCAAAATTAATTTTTTTTTAGTAATTATATTATATATAGTTTTATATGGTACTGGCAGCATTCTTCACTGCACAGTTCGGCGTTAATATATAAATTAATCTACTTTTAATTGACTACTGCTGGTTTAATTAGCGAATTTTTAAAAACGGAATTCACCCAACAAATTCTAGGTCTGGAAAACTCGGTATTATTCTTAGAGCTGCACACGCCTTGATTACAAGACCGCAGGCCACAGCTTAGTAGAACGGAGTAGAAACGATAGTAGGCGTGTATTGTACACAGTGATTACGGTGCAGCTATTCTTAGTGTCATTGAGGGTAAATAAATTATTGTGTTGTTGATAAAATGGTGAGCAACGGATTTATTTGTGGATTGTCAATAACACCTTACTTACCTTACCTTATCTAGTTAATCTCCTACAACAAAACTGTGTGTGTGTTTTTCATTAATATAAAAATCTTTACATGGAAATATTTATAAAGAAAATTTGCAGAAACATGTTTTTTTACAAATTAAATATGCGTCTTTTTGAAATACTTAATATTAAATTCAATGCTTTGAACAGAAACAAATATATAAGACATGCCATTGGAGCAGCGTGGTGGAGTATGCTCCAGGACTTCCTCAGTTGTGGGGAGATACCCGTGCCCAGCAGTGGGACATATTAAAGAATTGCGGCGTGTGTTATAATTTATTTTGATGTCAAGATTGATGAAGAAAATATCTTAGTGTATAAAAAAAGATTAACATAGAATTAACAGCTTTACGTTGAGGTGGCTGGCGTGGCTGGCTCAGGTCAATGGCACGTTGCGTTACCCGCCAACATTTTATGCAGTTAATTAACAAGTATAAATGATGTTACAAAGTCTCATTATTTGTGTCTCATAAATAAAAAGTTATTTACGTTGTACACACAACATTAAGCGTTGTTTAGTTCTTGCTAAGAATAATTTAATATTTTCATTCCAAGATCCATCATTGTCTGATTTGCAATTCCGTTGCAGCAAGTCGCGAGTTCGTTAGTGCTTAATCTTTATTCATTAACATTATAACAACTGCTTTTAGTTAAATTCTGACGCATTTTCATAACACACATAATATTATTGGTAGTTATCGAGTGAAGTGTTTCACTCTGAAAGCTCTCACCATGTAGGTAGGTTTAATTTAAATTTAAAGTGGTTAGTACGGTAAAACGGCAATTATGTATTTACACTCCTATTATATTAAAGTGTATAATATGTGCAGGTAAATATTTCCGTGGATGGCATAGTTTAAACAAAGAAGGTTGCTTATAACTACTCGGTTGACTCCTTAACTGCAATTATTTGCTCACAAATAGTGATCGAAACTGGCATTTCAACATCTCACATTACTCACACTTGGTAGAGAAGACCAGTCAGCCATTGTGTCTACTATCTTCGTACATAATAAAAGAGTTCACTCGTCGTTTCATTTAACTAACAAATTACTTTTTAAATCTGTAGGAATAAAAAATTAATACTATGCAAATAACTACTGTCGAACAGATAGAGAAACAACAATTTGCTTTGCAATTTTACAATGGAAATTGTCTGAATATTGCACCATATGAATATCTAGCAGGGCTAGTTTAATAGGTTATCTGATATTATAAGCATTTAGTTTAATAGCCGTTGTATGCATGTTGGCAACGATCAATATAGGTATACGAATACAAGGAACCACATAATGTATTATTACAAACATGTTGCCAAAACCGACGGTCTATCGAGTATATTTTATCAACGTCGACAGTTATGTGTGACATTATGTGGACATTTGTAAGTAACGCTTTAAAGTTATAAATGTAGTACATTAACCTCAATCCATGACAATACCTGCTTTGGAAAGTATAAATGTTTGAGTAAACAAACAAACAAACATTTATGTACATCAACAAATTACAAACTACTGAGGACCCTTTATTGCGATCACCTCTACTGCCATCAGCACCATCAGCGCCATTCATTATCATCAACATCATATTATCATGGGCGTGCCCAGAATTTGATCCAAAGGTTTATTATCTCTCACTTAGGTAGGTACATACCTACTTAATATCTGCAATTCGCTGATTAAAATGTATAAACGTAAAACATAAAGTCACAATTATTTTCCTTGCCGTCTATTGCAAGAAAATCAAATCATAAATCATTGAAAACTAAAAGCTGCACTATTACGATTGCGCAAATACAAGAGAGATACAAACGAGATTTACACTACTGTAGCTAATTACGTGGGATGTTAACGTGTTTTCGTACTAGAAATTCACTGAATAAACTTTACTTCATTTCGTATTTTAAATACAAGCATGAGACGAAAATGTATTAAAAAATGAATGTTTGGTATATACGAGTATACGTTATAAATATTATTATAGTATCGGTTCTAGATTTCGACTGGCTCTCGAGAGATGAGGGCAGCATAATAAGGAATGTCCGATAAATATACCTATTGGCGTAAGACTGAGAGGACTATACGACAAACGGCTTCAATAAAAATTACATTATCCTGATTGATCCGAACGCGTTCCGTTCAAAAGGCGATCGTTCCGTAAAAATACTGACGGGCCTGTGATAATTGGCATTGACCCAGTCAACATGGAAAATGGGTTAGGGGAGCGTCGATGACGCTCAGCCGACAACAGGGGGACCCAGCAAAAGCCAAACTTTCCGTCTTTTAACTTCTTACCACTTGTAACTGACACTGGCGTTAATGCATTATTTTTTGCTTTAATCAGTAACATGCTTCCGACACAACCAGCAGTTGTTTTTGTATTTTAAAATCCAACAACATCGTTAAAAGTCCAATTCTATTAGTTACTGTCTCTTACAATTCCACTTCGACTGCTCTGTTCTAAGAAAAACATAGAAATGTTTTCACAACGGTAGCATAGAAAAATGTAAATCAATTTTTGCTACTGGATTCGAGAGACTAAATGCTGGAATACCTAAAGCAAACTAAAATAGATGCTGAATTATCTCAATCCTGTTTGTATTCGAAAAATAGATGAGAATTAAATTACATTTCACTAATTAACATCCATTAGTTATTGATGGAATTTATTTATGTTTTAAGAATAGGTGGAATATGGAGGTGGTGAATGATTACCTACCATATAATTTTCTAAGACATCATTTTATATATAGAATGCAAATGCTGGGAAATAAACTTTGAAAGTTCTTTTGACGTCAGAGCTTCAACCAATGCGCCATCACTTGCAGCCATTTAAATCTATCTGGCTTCAATAGTAGGTATTTCACAAGTAGGTGGAGAAAATATAATTTTGCCCGTTCGCTTGTCAATGAACTTAATTATCTATTTATATGACACTAAAAATTCCATTACGGTAAGGTTTAAGGAAAAATATCACACAACTTCACGAACTGATTGAATTAAAGCTTACAAGACTAACATTCAAATCTACCACATATGTACCACATAGCGCATTCTGGATTGTTTTAAACGTCCTTTATATGTGGTATTACAAGTATGTGGAATTTGCAAAAACAATGTTCATTAATTCAAACAAACAATCGGTGCATTTGAAAGAAGTCTGTTACCGTAAAAGATAATATAATCGATTGCTCGGGTGAAGGTCCTATTATACCTAAGCATTTAGTTACGCGGGCCCTGATTATAAATCTTTCCTGCGAGAATATTACCTGCGTATTGTAATTAGGTTACTTAGATCGAGTAATTGGATTTTCCTATAATCACATTTAGCACTTAATTGAATTTCTATAATCGGTAATCGGGGAATTTCTAGGATAGCGCAGTATGTTTTACCTGGATACGCCTATATATGAATAAAATAATATGGGTAAATTTGGGTTATTTTTTTAATTTATTTAATTTTGATTGTCGATATAGCAAATCTAACGTTATTATGGATGTTGTTCACCAACACCTGGCGACAGCTTACAAATAAAACGGGTTTGTTTGTAAGTAGATTGTAAGTATTACCGACATCGTCCACTCATCGCCAACCATCGTGCATCACCCCCTGTTAACAATTTTCACAACATCAACGCTAGTACAAAAGAAACTATAGACGTATCCACGTCGAAATCAATTCCAATAGCTTCCATCAATACTAAAATGATTCTGAACGGGCTTCCAAGAATATTTAAAATTTAATACTTGCAATATCGTTAGCAAGAAAGACTTCGATTCGCAGTAACTGTATTAGAAGATGAAGGCCAATAGCAGTTATAGGTACATTGTCAATAATTTCTTTGAAATTTTATATGAATGTAATATGAATTAAGTTTACTGAAACTAAAAAAACCACGCAAGTGAAGTAAAAAATAACAGAATATCATTTTTAAATAGGTATTAACAGAATAATTAACTTTATTGTAAAAAAACTTACAATGCTTTGACTAATATTTTTTTATACACACCACACAGTGCCACACTCCACCACGCTGCTCCAAAGTATGTAAATAAATAAATATGAAAAATTTTGATGTATTTTCTGATGTATTTATTGTCTTGTTGGTTTCTCTTTGAGATTAAAAAACAAACACTAATTTATATTTTTAGGTTCCAGTGGATTGTTAAATTTGCTTTAAAACAGATATAATCTTAATGACGTGATATTTTCACTTCAGTCCAAACGGACAAGAGTAGGTCATAGAGGTCGCACGTTTAGGCGGAACGACATTTATTCTGTGAAATCTAGTCAACTGTCTAACGAAACCGTGAAATGAGTTCTCTCACGCAACTTTCCAACTATGTTATTATTGTGTAGGGTTCGGTCTATCACTGGAGACTTTATGGTCACTACTAGAGTGTAAAATCATATATAAATATATTATTATATGAAAATAAATATAAAAATAGCGGTTTGAAAGGTGCGAGAGTAATTTATAATAATATAACAGTGCTATGCCATGATATTTGTCTTTTCCATCTCTCCCTCTATTCGTATTAATATTATTATTACTACGACTCTTGAAATAAGAGTCACTCTATCCGAACCGACACCTCCTAAATCCAGACAATAATTTATTTTCATTTGAGAAAAAAATTGGCAACTTTGAGAAATTCATTGGCAACGCAGGTTGCCCCAAAGGGCAATTTTAATTATTTACTACACTTAATACATTTTAATTATTCTTGCTAGCAAAAAAGAAATGGCTGCAAAATACAGGTTGCATAACAATAATTCAAAGACCATTAAATTATTACGGACGGCATGGCTATGCGTCGCGTATATTAACGACCGGGAAAATTTATTGTGGTCTTAAGTATTTTTATGGTTGCTGCATTCTTAACTATGAAGGTGCTTTCCTAATTTATACTGTACCTAAGCTTGCTTAAGGCGATGCTCAAGTCTCTACACGTACCTTCTAAGCTGTTTAAGTGATAGGACCGCACAACTTCGGAATTCACTCCGCTCGTGTGTTATTTTATTGTGTTATTCGTATACATGCACACATACAAGCATTTTGTTGCAATTGTTATTGTAAATCTTAAAACACTTCAATGAGTCCTTCATCCATCGGACATAACCTAAAATAAATTAAGAAACTACTTTTGCGCTATTTAGGGTATGACAGTTAACAGGGAATCTTATAGTTTTGCAGCAAGTTTAATAGAGTTTTTAGAATATAAAAAACGTTTACGTTTTACGGTATACCGATACTAAAATTTTTACCCATTCCAAAAAACGATTAGAACCTTTATAACAGAGATATGAAATTGGAATTCCGGGTGACGTCTAGAAAATGAGTTTCGTGTCATAAAAAATGAATGCCAATTCATCGCTAGCGAACTGTTGCGACGTGAAATTGTAAAGGTTTTGGCCCTAAAACTCATCGCGGGCTACACTTTCTCATGAAACTTATATGTCTATACTCTGTAGGCCCGCTGACCTCATAGTATATAATGGGGGTCTATAATGTTACGCATTTATTCTTGTATAATTCGACTTTTAACTTGATGCAGTAAACTGACGTAAGCTGACGTAACCATGCAAAATAATAATACCATCATAAACCTAATGTTAATTGCATAGTTGTCACTCGAATAATTAATGAACGATTTATTATTTCCCATTATAATCCCATTTCGTTTTAAGATAAATAAACTTGCAGAATGCAGTTATAGTTTTAGGGTACATATGAGTATATGTATATAAATATAGGTCATAATAATTAAGTAAACACGACGTTACTTACTACTTACTGACTTATAAAAAAGATTTATGATCGAAAAAAGAAGTTGTGGTAAATATAAGCAAGTTACATAATATTGTGTTTCGGAGGATACTGCGAGGTGTAACTGCCGACAAATATACAGACAAACATACAGATAGATGGGGAGTTCTTATCCTACAGTCACACATCAGATCTGTTTACGATCTCAGATAGTATTACGGTACCATTTAACCTTCAATCTAAATGAAAACAAAATTGAACCACATAAGATAAGTACAAGTAGTACAACACAAATACAAATCTCCACACAATCAAAATTTTGTTCCTTTGCAATATAGACACAATACACGACCCAGAACTGAAAAGTTTTGGTGACACTAAACTTGAAGATTTTATTGATCTTCTGTGCCCTAAGAGCGCGATAAACTGAACGGTAAAGTTACGATAAAAGTTTTTTCAAGATCCGTAGCCCAGCCGGAGACAACATAAATAAATAGATACATACAATGTTGGTCGGCTCAAAAATACATTCACTAACCCGAATCTCCATCAATCCGCATCAGAGCAGCGTGATTGAGTATTTGCTCCCGGCCTTCCCCGGTTGTGGGGAGAGACCCGTGCTCAGCAGTGGACCATAAAAAAGGGCTACAGGCATTAACTATCAGTAATATTTATCGATTAGTTAGTCAAAATTCCGCTGTGAAATTTAATGGTGCCGCGTCTTGCAGGCGCATACATAATAAATATATGTCAGCTTGAATTGTTCGAAAAGGTACCTACTATTATCAGATGCAAATTCTATATTGTGTTTGTAACATACGACCTACGAAATAGTCACAAAACAAGTTTATTATTTTCTTTCAGAAACATCGAACTGAGTAGCAATAAAATATTCGTGTAGCTATTCTATATAATAAGTATTTGTTATTTAATTCTTTGAATCAAGTGAATGTCCAGGTATCTATCGTTTATATTATAAGAAAGCGAAATCCAAAGGCTTTTCAATGAATATTGTAGAGATATTGATTCAAATGGTTGCACGTAGTTACACTAAATTATGTTTATAACTTGTTTGATGGAAAGTATTGAAATGAATACAAGTTTGTGTAGATTTAAAGTTGTTTACTACATGTCGGTATTTTTCAATCATATAGATATAATTCTTATTTCTTTTTGCAGGTTGTAGCAGACGTCTTCAAGTCTCGGGATCCTCATTATGAAGAACATTTCACTGCAGACTAATACAACACATTTACGAGGTATTTTGATCTGGATTGTATAATATGTATGGTAAACTTTTATTACATAGTAAATTGTAGTTTTAACAACAACAATTAACTAATCTTTATTTGTACACTACAATTAATAGCAACACAAAAACAGATAAACAAAAATATAACAAAAGGAAATGTGTATACAAAAAGGCGGCCTTATTCCTTACCTATAACCAATCACAATTTATTAAAGGTAATTCAGTTTTATGCGGAACGATCCGTTCATAAATTTAACGGCAAAAATTATCATACTTACGTGGATAGGTATTTAAGAATTGTTTTCATTTTATTTATTAAATACACTGTATAGAGTGTCTTCGCACAGTATATAATATATTTTTTTCACTATAGACAAAGTATCAACAAGATAACTTAAGTATTAAATATTTATAAAATACTTATAAATATTTATAAAAAAATATAGGTTATACAATACATACTTCACTTTAAGAGTTCAGAGTCTCGGTATGTTTGATAGAGGTCTAGAACATTCCATCTATTTAAAGGTATTAAAATATTCTAGAGTGTAAGAGGAAAAACTTTTAGCTGGTAAAATCTGCAAAGCTTTGACGACAACTGAAAATTCTGCACTGAAATACTTTTGTACGAGTCACGGAGTCCGAGAGTGCACTTAAATGCACACTGGCTTCCAGAAATGGCCTTCCACGGCACCTAATATCAGTTTTATTTTCCACAGGAGCCCGATAATTAAGTTCGTTATCGCACATGTGTGCCGTAACTAAGGAAAACGTACAAATCCTCGCAATATTGGAGGCTTGTGAACAATGTATTCTTAGTTTTATGAGGGCTGTTTTATACACAGGCAGCTTTTGCTGAAAAAGGTATTGGTTGCCCGAACATGAGAGGCGTATGTAGATCACTATTTATTACATTTCTTGCCGCTATAAACTTACACTCCGTCTGCGGTTTCTTGCCAAGTTTGTATGACTCCTTACTCAGTTTTAGGAATGTTTTAGTAACTAATTGCTTAGTAAGTTTTACTATTAATACTTTGATAGAAACAAGTCATCATAATAATGTCGAAATTGATATATTTAAACTGCGCAAATGATGTCCAAGAATGTGCTTTGCACACTAATCTTAATATAATAGAATTTTCAACAACGATGAATTTTCGTTTTTATTTTTACCATAGAAGATTGAAAAAGTTTTATAATATAAAATTATTTAATAATCTAGGTATTTGAGTAATGTATGTGCAAAGAAGACTGTGTGTATTTTAACGTGGAACATCAAACATTTTTGTGCATATTCGCGGTATATTATATTTCTATATCCTTTACTTCATAGGCGGCGGTTACCACTTATCACTTGCTTTTGTGCTAGTACAGGCTTAGTTTATACAAAAATATATAAGCTGGCTATGCTACCGGTTGGTAAGAGGTTTCAATATAGACAGTAACCTATCTTTTGTAATTGGTACATGTCCCCAGCGAGTGTGCGGTCAACTGAGCTGACACAGCCGCCACTAATTTCCTTCGAGGCCTTACGTTAACTGCTCGAAGTCTGCTATTACACTCTGACTGTTGACAATTGTATCTTACTTTTATAACATAAGACACATTTACACTAGAGTATTCTATACGTGTTGATATAATTCCCTAGGAAGAAATCTAAACAGCTTGGTTCACAGTGTTAGTCCGAAAATTAAATCAAAAATTTAAAGGGTATAATAATAAAACTTTATTTAAATATTCTCAGCAGAATATAGTTGTTTCCAGTTATGCATTTGCGGGTTGCCGCTCGTAGGAAATAGAATAATATGAGAGGCGAGTGTGATCTAAAATGAAATATAAGTGGGCGCTAAGTATGTTGCATAGACATTACTGAGAATTAACATCGAATTTAATTTCGAAAATATAATGGTGAATGTTTATAAAACAGTATTTAAAAGTGGCTTTAGTTGTAAGTTTTTGTTTTTATCGTTTCAAATCAAAGAATGTATGAAAGCTAAAGTTTTTTCAATGCGTTAGGAATTTTATTTAGAGAATCTGTATTAATGTTAATATTTTTAACTTGCTTAAAATATATATATACCCTTTTATAGTAAAGCAATTCAACTATGCTTTGGAAGAAAGTTGTGAATGCCGGGAAATATTTTTAATATGGGGTCTAAGTTAGAAATGCATAATGCAACAAATCTACGCCTATAACCGTTGACTTTGGATATCTATCTCTTTTATACGTATAGGTTTTTAAATGATAGTGAATCTGGCCCGAATCCCTATTCAGTGGTTTCACGCATTTTTCTTCAAATCGCTTCAGTTCGCAGTTCAATAACAACATAAGTAAAAGTTCACACTATAAGTCAGTATCACAAACATTGTAATAGTCGAACTAGAAGCTTACACGTGGCACGTAACCAGAGCCTAAGTTGCTAACTAAATTCGCAAGACTGTCGCTCACTATCGCCTCTAGTGTTCTACTTAGAGTAATCTTGTTGGTAACTATGTAGAGATAATATTTGCTTACAATGTTGTTGTGGGGTAAAATCGTGCAGCAGTAATATTGACAGGTTTATAAGACGTAAGCAATAAGAATATCATTGTAACGCATCTTGAAATAGTGGGATGCTTTAAATAGATTTCAACGAGACTTTCAATGGCAGATGATCGATGTGAGTTGATAAGAAATTACGAAGGCTACATTTATTTCACAGAATTAATTAAAGTTTCACGTAAAAAAAAGTAAAGTAACAACGTCCGACGCGCACATCCCCCTTCGCCGCTGTCATTGCCAACGCTTCCCAGTCCAGCGATTTAGTTATAGTATATAAATCTGGTCATAATTTAGTCTTTTGGATAGGTATACGTAAAACTTATGATGTATTTTCTACGCGAAGGATGTCGCGGGCATCAGCTAGTAAAAAATACAAGTCTTTGAATGGTAGACCAATATAGTGACCAGTCTCAAAAGTTTATCCCAATATCCGTTTAACGTGAAAATTGCGTACTTTTTTATGTTTCAGAGGGAAAATAGGTCAGCTGTTGTAATATTAATCGTTATATAGAATAATACAGTATAAGAACTACGTTTGTAAACCAGCGGGTGGGAACGTGCTTAAAATATCAAAGAACAATCGTGAAAAAATATTCTTAAGTCTATAGTAATAAACCGCGGGTGGTGGGCTGGCGTGGTCTGTACGGGCATACATTATTCAGATGCGAGTCCATTCCCTTCAAGGAGCACGGTCAGCCAGAAAATATAGTTAATTTGGAAATATTATACCTCTGCGAAGTCTGCGCGAACGGTTTGTGCAGTTCCATAAACATTTTCTCGGATTTCTATTTTCTATTCTATATGTACCTACGAGTAGACATATCTCGTAAGTAGGAACATATGACATCTACATAATTTATCGACAGTAGGTCGATACGTGTTTGTATGATCAATACCTACATATTATTAACTGACATTTCTTATGATTAACTGTCTAATACTGTATGTATTTTTATTCGATGTCTAGAATAATAGTACTGTTTTAGATATGAAAAAGGTGAAAATGGGTAAATGTGCAATTTTTTAAACATGAGAAAGTTTAGTTCCCCTTCAAATAAGTAAGTACTGAAAGAGTTTGGATGATTCTTACCCAGTTAACTCATAATGGTTAGTCATATCTTTTGTTTTCTATGCTGTATCTGCAGGTTTTATTTACACATTATTACCTAATTATGTAGAAACACTTTTAGTTAGGTACATACGAGTACTATTAAAATTCAGAAGCAGGCAGGTTTGAAATTTGAATCCAATGATTTCTATCCTCTCTAATAGGTATGTAAAATAAAATTAAATACGTAAACTTGTTACGTCTATGTTACTGTTTGTAATCTGAATTAATTCTACCGTAAAATTGTTTCGCAAATTCAATTTTAATCTCATGTTTGTGGAGTGTGCTCCTGTTCGAGAGGCGCGGAGGAGACATTTCTCTATTAGCATTAATTGCTTGTTTCTGGCTACTATGGTTAAATTAAATTAATCTATTTACATAAATACACAACCATTTACATAACTTTTTGCTTGATTATTAGTTTCATTATCGTTATCCAGTAATCAGTAATCTGTTTATAGTTAACTAACGAAGTTAAAATTTCGAGTAATAAATTAACTTTTGAGATAATTTTAAAAAACGTAATGCGAGGCGGTTATGTTAGTCCTCATCTGTTGTGTTTGGGAAAAAAAATATTACTAATGGACTCATTAGCTTCAGTTAAATATGAAGCTGAATTAAGTTATTTGATACAAGTTTGCTGTACTGTGTAATTTCTTACAGCGGGGTCGCCAAACATTATAAGAGGACTTGTCCTATGCAAACTCTATACCTACCTAACTTAGGTACTTGTGAACATAGTACCTAAGTTGCTACGTTTATCAAAATTACAAAACCAACGTTTAGCTAAAGTTGCCGAGTCGAAGTACAGTTTACGGTGTCGATAAGGCACGATGTCACACTATCAGATAGATTGTTTGGTGTCCGATGAGACTTTGAATGTAAAAACAAAAAATTTCGATATACTTAACCACCGCTTTTCTAGAAGAACATCATACTACTATATTCCTATAGTATTTTTTATTTTATTAATGGATTTCCAAATATAATAATGTATTCTATCGATTGCATTTTTTATATTATATATTTTATGTTCATTGATATTTCAACATGTCGCAAAATGATTTTGACTTTGAGTCTTACTTAAATAACTTACAGACATACTACGAGCGTAAAAGCGATCTCGCAATTTCTTGTGCCATCACAAACGAAATATGAGTTCCATAAAGATGTCAAAATAAGATTAAAAATCATTTCTGGTTGTGAAAATGGTCTGCCATGCCGTGCCGTTGGTCAGCGCCGGCCTAACATGTCTCAGTTTGGTTGTTTGGTTAGGTATAGCTTTTAAACTATAAATAAATTACATCTCCTTTTTTGAAGTTGGTATATCAAAGTATAAGTAGTTATAAGTAGGTATATCAAAGTATTCGTTCGATTATTGCTTGACCTTGGAATTTTCTGGGGTATCTGAGCCGTGCGCGATCCCTGGGGATCATGAGAATGCCCAAGTTATTATGGTTAGATGATTTAAGGGGCCATTAATAATAGGTTACGGCATACATCAAGAAAACATATAATACAAAAACATCATATAAGGGTAAACTTTGGCAGAATTACGCTAGCTCATTTCATTTTGACAGCCCCTAGTATTTCACTGTTGATGTCGTTTAAAATGTCGTAGCATAGATATTTATATTTTAATTGTGTACAATTAAATTAAATAAGATTGCAGTAGTTGTATCTAAAACTCATCTTTCTTTATTTATAGGTTCTAAAGAAATGAAATTAAACGAAAATCAAATGAAAAACAAATAAAAATAGATTCCATGAAACATACATAGCGGTTTTGTTTTATATGTACTCGTAGTTCCAGCTAATTTGTTACTATTTCATTTAGAATATGTATAATGTTTCACAATTTTACAAAGTAAAAGTGAAGCTCGAATACACAATAGTAACTATATATTATACTGTGTAGTATAAGTTATAGAATACGTAATTTCATTTGCTTGTAAGCTTTGAAATGCAAATGGAGTACAGCACGAACACTCGACAGCGTTCAGACGTCAAGTGGTATCTGAACGGAATAATCCCTCGCAGGAGACGTCGTGATATGACACCCTTGTGTTGATTTACTGATCTTGTCTGAGGTTGACTCACGTAACTCGCACGTTTTTCAATACTCTGGTTCGCACTCAAGATGGATCTCAATCTTAAGCGCAGTTTACTCTAATTTATTGCTTATTACATTTATGTTAAATCAAATAATTTTTTTCTTTCTATCAAATAATTCTTTACACAACTATGTACCTACCTATATATTTTATAAATCTTTTGTACCTATGTAAATTATATGTATAATTTTGAAGTTTGGATCGAACGAATAAAAGGGTGTTCTATTCCCTCTTTCCCTTAGGCAGAAAAGAGTTTAAAAAGCTTTTCGGAGATACAGTACAAGTGACTTGGGATATATCGAATTAGTTATGTCAGTATGTAAGTGGTGCGAGCCATGAAAGGAGTGCTCTACGATAAGTAGTAAAAACTTTTCTTATTTGCAGGCCGGATTTGGCTTCATATTACAGTCAAAATTAAGGATCGAGATTTAAGTAGCTGAAGTGCTCATTTATGATATGTCATTGCAATGTATCCTACTATAAATTAAAAGCGAGTAGATATATCTTCTTAATTTAAGTATTTATATGAGTATGTTTTCCTTCATCATTATTTCATTTAAATATGGCACAAACTTTGAGTGCGTCATTTTCTAAATTTTATACATTCAATTACCTCATAAAGTTTATGAATAGGATCAAAAGTGAGTGTTAAATCATTTGACGAACAATATCCTTGTATTATACTCGTACATAACGTGAATCAAAATCAAGCATTATAACAGAATGACAAGGCGCGCAATTGCGTGGCGGTAATTGCATTATGGAGTGACCAGCGTGGGGCCATTATCATTAGCATTACCATATCAATAACCGACAAATACGTATTTTATTGCTCAGCGTTTATTGCTTCATTCTATATCTATTCCCCATTTTCAGTTAAATTGTTTTTCGAAAATGGAAACTCGTAAAATAGGTGATCACTTAGGTAGGTAATCCGTTGGTTTATGAAACGCTTGCCAACATTTAATTAAATAACATGTAAGTTATTTTAACAGCTATGTCAAATCAATTTTGATTGACATACGATCCTCAAGACAATCATGCTTTCAGAAACTCAATAGACACATAAACAGATTAAGTTGTTTTAATTTTGATTAACATTTGAGTAACGGGCGGTAAGATTGCTACATTAAGATTTACTTTACGCTTCTGAGCGATTCGATTGGATAAATCTATTTGAATTTTTTAAATTATGTTAAAATATTAATGCAATATAGTTTTGCGGTAGGTAATTCCAAAAACGCTTGGATCCCAAAAGTGTATTTTAACAAAAGGCTGGTGCTTTAGACTTGATAAGGCATGATACAAGTTTAAATGTGCCTGCTGTACGAGTGGTATCGCGAAGCAGCGTTTAGAATCGCGTGTCAAATGCTATCTGGAGGTGGCGGTGTCTGGCGTGATAAGGGGCACTAGCTCGTTGAGGTGCACCACATGCAGCGTATTTTCCTCCACTAATTATATTCATAGCTCATACGGCCTCCTGCATCATGGCCTTTCTTATCGGCGTTCCGGCGGCGTTTGCAGCGTATCCATTTTCTTGTCTATAAACAAACGCAAGCATCTAGTTCAACGACCCCGTGGCATGAATCGCTTTTATTTTTAAATAAATCCAACTTGTTGGTGGTTATTTAATACAACCTGCGTGTTAAATGGATTCGTTTTCGTAATATAATTGATCGCTGTTTTACATAATGTTTTCATCAACACTACTGGACGTTTGTAGTCATTTTCATATTTATGATTTGTTGTTCTGTTTGTATACTTACTTGAATATTTTGTTATGAATGTTGTTCCACACCTGCGTCACTAGTAAGTAAACGAGTATGTTTGTAGTATATTTTTGATTTTTGTCTCATTTTCGAATACAAAATTTTTGTCACATCTCGTTTTGAGATCGAACAAAGATAGTCGAACAATCTAGTGATTTTCAGAGTTCAATTTTTTATTAGTAAATTCTTTTATTGGCAATGATATCTCTTATAATGCACTACTTCAGTACGTTATGAACCTAAAAATAAAATTAAAATTTAATTAAAATTTATTATATACCTACCTACAACTATAAAATATTATTGTACAATTATTTCATTAGGTAATTGTTTTATTAGTCACCGGCTTTAATATGCAAGGTATGCTGAGAGCAAAAAGATTATACAATTCAATAGTAATTTACTCATTGCAACAATTGCTAGTAGCATTTCCCCAAATGGATTAGTGCACTACAATTAACATTTATGGGCGCTGCTATGTGTGGCTTAGCCTGTGGGAGGCTTTGTGGCAAACCACATTGTGTAAAATGCAGGACTGGGCGCACGGAGCCTGGCCCAGCGCCAGCTGCTTGTTAACTTGACACCAGACATATTATGGCAATTAATGGCGTTATTGACGTATACATAGTTGATTTGACCGGCGCCGGCGGCACTTAGAATGCCATAGCAACATTTTCTTACTTGTTATTACCGGTCTGTCTTTTACTAGTCTTTTGTTATGTATCTAGTACATCCTGTATATCTACGTACACCTTTACCTTGTTTCCTCTATTTTTTTTTCTACTTTCTTAAACGCTGCCTAGAAAAAAATTCTGCAATATAGCCTTTTGTATACTTGTAATCTTAAGTACATTAATGTTTACTAAAATCTATGTAATGGTGCAATGTTTACGTAATGTTACAATAGAAATAGAAAAGGTATAAAATAATTTGGTGTAGTAATGTTTTGCATTGTACCAGAATTTTAAGTATAATATTTACTTACAATAGTTTTATACACTTGGATCTATTTGTAGATACTGCAGATATTCTAATTATTTGGCTCACTATTCGAAAACATGTACTACTTCCAGCAAACTTCACAAATTTTCAAAACATTTCTCGAACCAAACACATGAATACAGCTACATAATATCTATGTGTGGGTGGTAAAATGTACTGAATAGAAATTCAAATGATATTCAAAGGCAAACTAAACTCAATAATTTTTAACGTTCAGTGAATTGATTTATGAATAGAAATTTAATTCAGTTAAATAAAGTACGAAGCTGATTAAAAATGCATTTACTTTTGCAATTATTACTGGTATTAGTTTGCATAAAATTTTTCTTATAGATTTTTAGAAGTCAATAGGTTGTTTAAAAGTTAGTAGAGTAAGTGCAAATGTTTTGATATTAACCTATGTATCTACATGTAGTTATTTAAGACAATAATTAAAGGTTATTTTCATCACATAAATAAAATAATGAATAAAGAGGACTTTGGTACATTTTTTTGAAATACCTAATCGAAAAATTTGTCTTCAAAATTTCACTAACATTTTTATGTCTGCCAAAATAATCGTGAATCGCTAAAACCAGTAATAACATCAAAGACGCCTTACTTCTAGTAGGGCACATAATTGAGCACAATGAAGCAACTTTACAAGGTTTCTGGTGACATTTACTGAACGCGTGTTATTCGATCGAAAGGTCACGCGAAATGAGGTGATTGGTAACTCAATGTCGCTGAAAATAGTTAATCGCAAACAGGTGCGCTTGTCAAGTTTCTTTATAACATACTCATATGTACCTATGTATCTGTAAAATGTTACTAAACCGTAGGCGTTGAGTTCAATTGAGCTGTTTTGCCGCCTACCTAACTCTAATGTAGGTAAGCAATTTGTTAATATATATACCTAATCAATAAAGTCTATTTAGAATTTTCTAAGATCAGTACCGAGTATCCTATATTTGACTAAATAGCTTTTAACTTTCACTTCAGAAAAACAGCGTTGTGACACTAAAAGGTTTTAAAGAATCATACAAACACCACTAAAGGCAATTCTGTGTAAGTATATACCTTGTACCGAGAAGCTGAACGTTAAATTATTATTTTGTATTGTGTTAATAAAGCTTATAAGTATTATACAGGAAACAGATAATTTATGTTTAATACACAGAGTAGGCTGATCTGCAGTCCTATCACGAACATTTTAGAAATCCGTCGATTAGTAACAGTTAAATTTTGTATGGGATTTTGAACAGCGCTGCGTATCGGGTGTATCGGGAACTAAAAATGGTTTGGATAAAGTGTCATTAGGTACGTAACTCGATTACTTAACGTAGTTCTTTATTATTCGTGATAGGGCTACTGATCGCATATAGGGTTATGATATCGCTTGATAGCGTTCACACCTTGAAGGTGACATATAAACGTAATACAAGCTTCATGCATTATCTTGTGTGATACGTCATGCAAGTATTCTTCAAGGTGTAATGTGGTACGGTTTGCGAAAATAAATTTAACAAAGTCGCTCTAAATGAGGTGCCCCGCTTCAACCTCTACGTAAGGTCTGTCTGTGTAGCAAGTACTTGTAAACGCAGCGGAAAGACATTTCTGGCGCACTTTCTTTCCTTCAAAACTAAAACGATTTCAAACTGAGTCTAAAATGAATATTGTCTCGTTGTGATTTTAACTAATATTCTTAATAGTTATGTCACTCATATGTTTGCTTTGTAACTAAATATTTCGTTATTTTATTTTTGATTGTAATTGCAACATTATCCGCTTTCTATCCGAGACACACACCTGCTTGTAATATTCGGGTGACAATTACTGTATTTGACACACCACTCTGTTCATTACACATTTCAAAACAGCTAGGAGCCCTTTATTAAACAATGAAAGTTTATCTCCGTGTAGCGATCCAGAAATTAGTTGTATAGATAGATACGCCTGTGTAACACGATAATTACGTACGCAGTCTAACGTAAACATAAATGTTATCGAAATTTCACTAGGAGCACTTTTATCTCTTAATTTATACACCAACACGCCGACGTTCTCATTATTTTCCATACTACTTTTTCATTATCTAATTACGTTGTTCCAACTATCAAATACTCGTATACTACAGTTCTGTTTTTCACCGTGCAATATAACTATCTAATTAAGGCGATGTAAATTTACATATTCCACATAGCATCCTTATTAGGTTACGTTAACATTTAAGGCCCCGTATCTCATAATAAATTTAAGCTTGTTCTTGCTTGAATAATATAAACGTAGTATCTTAATAAGAAAACAATGCAGAGGCCGGGAGCTTAATCTAATTTGTTCCACGGCAAGTGCCTCTCAGACAACAGTTTCCAAGTTCATTCGAGTTTGCTGTACTAAGCTTCTCTTCTAACCACGACTACGTATTTGTATCTTCTTAATTTCTTTTAAGAAAACTCTGAAATTAATACATATCAACTGTTATTTATCAATAGTTGTATATAGTATCAATCCATAGTTGTATTTAAAATTTTTATCATTAACGATTTTAAATAAAAATTTATATTTTATATATCTTGTTTCGTTCGACCGTTATGTGAAATTTGATTTTTTGCTAGCGTTATACCTCCTTTTAATGAATACTTCCAAAATGGTTATGATCACACATTAATTTGGTAATATGGGCTATCTCCCAAAGCCACCACTGACTGCCACATTAATGGACATTGTTTAATCTGCGGCTATTGTCGTATGTAGTCATTGAGTTATACGTTTTTAAATTTGATATTTTGAATGTTTCGTACGTCAGTTGGTTATAGGAGTATACTTAGTAGGTATTCATTATTATATTGTTTTTTTTTTATCCGGTTTAATACTAGACCATACCATATATACTAGTTTTATTTGGTTATTAATAATTTTAACAACAATGCAAAATATTATGCTTATAATAATTTCCGGAAAGGGTATTACATTTACATACACTACAAATACATTCCCGAAAACTTCATCTCCTTAGTTATTTGACTTTAATAAACAAAAGTTGATTATAGGCTATTAGGTACATTTATGTAGTCTCATATACTCGCAACTATATTGCTGGTCTAATGAGGGCCGGTGCTCCGCCATCGGTCCTCATTTTCGCAGTAAACGAGCCTGTGATGATACACTTCGTAAACATAAACATCCGGTTATTGCTTATTACGCACTGGTCGCTCAATTCTTGATTGCGCTACGACGCGCGATGTCTGGAACAACGGGAATTTATTTTAATTAATAATAATTGATCTAAATTTTAACATAATGTTGCCACCAATTATTCATTTAGTCACGTGCAAACTTGATTTAACTTTAAGTCGAATGAAGTATAATTTACTATTAATTAATATTACGTATTTTTAATGAGATGTTGTAAGATTAGTCTACATTACATTATTGAC
>DWAV01000077.1:0-30866 GCA_018231305.1 Noctuana lactifera
AAAGGTACGATGAAAAGAAATTAAGTTCATAAATATTTTGAGATAGGTATTAGTAAAAATTTCTTAAGTTACCTTCTTGTGTATCGTATAGCAAAATGGGATTTTTTTGTTGACGGAAATATCTCTTACATGATAACAAATATTACATTTCTAAAATTAAGTTTATGGAAAATCTGTGGTAATACAGGGTTCCAAGGGTTCAGAGTTTGTGTGTGTGTGTTATGTGCAAAAATGTGTGTGTATTTGTGTACTTGCTGGTTATGTTAGTCACATTCATCCTGACGTACTTTCAGTTTCATCACAACTTACATAGTTTCTTAACATAAACAGAAATATAGAATTTCTGTACAGAGTTCATCTGCATTTTTGTAAGCATCTGCAATGGGAATGGAGGATGTGTGGTAAGTAAGCATAGGACCACCTTTAGCACTGTTTTGACAGCGTTTAAATTTTCAAAATGTAAATGTAATGAATGTAAATGTAAATGAAATGAATAAGTACTCCTTTTGAGTTTTCTGATACTTCCTGACATATATCTTATGCGATCGTTCCAACTTTGATTACAGTCGACAATTATGTTTAAATACAATAATTTGATACTGAAGTACAAACAAAAATAAATACTACAAAATAATATAAATACATTTACCATTAAAAGAGATTTATATTTCCACAAAGCAGAATTTTACTGATTAAATCTAAGCAAGGTATTATAATACAAATAAAGCCAATCTCCCCATGAAACTGGCCATGTGCTTGCCTAATCCCGTAATAAATCATCATTTGAACGAATAATAATCATCGTAAAGCCAGCAGTAGGAGCGCGTGGAGAGCGGCGACGATGGCCGATCGCTCCCATACATCATGTTGCGATTACACGTATCAAATAAACATTACGCCGGCTCGCCTTCTCATATTATACGGAGGGAACTTGTGCGGTTTTACCAATAACGATATCGATATTTTTGGCACATAAAATACAATTTGATGTGTCCACTTCTGGACGAGAACTGACAAGCAACTAATAGCGTGTATTCCTTAAGCGAAACTTAAGGTCCGATGAAGAGTTTAAAGTAACGCGTAGGGCAATGGTCATAATATGTAGTTATGTATCTTTTCCTTCTAATCTTGCTATCCATTTTTAACCGCTTACTGTTTTAGCTTTTTGCACTACTTATATAACTTCGGTGGCAATGCAATATTATATTACTATTGAACTGATTTGATAATGGAACTGGGATGTCCTCACATCCCAGTCCATTATCAAATCAGTTCAATGGAATTGCTGGAATTTCGCAATATCGTTACTGATGGTAACTGCTACTACAATACTATTACTACTTACGCGGGTCTGAAAGTGCCACTGGAACTCCAAAATAGCCGAATAAGGGCTGGTATTTTTTGGTTTAATGCAGACTTTCTTTAATTCTTGGTGAAGATCTGAAGATGTAGCAGATACAGTGCTATTGAAACTACCAAATGGATACATATATAACATTTAAGAAAAATGATGTATAATATATTTACCGACTAATCTATCAACGCCCAGTCGAAACTAATAAGCTAGAAATTTAGACAGTAGGATACTTTTATGAAGTAAGCACCCGCTAAGGACGGATTTTTCCATATTCCATCCCCAATGGGGTCAAATACCTATGGTATGTATATTATTTCCATGACATGAGTCTCTATTTTAGGTAATTACGTGGTATGCTTTTACAAATAAATAAATAATGACTTCGTAATATACAATTGCGTTCAACTAAATTATCTGTGACTTCATCCAATAATTCGCAAGGACACATTTAGAATGCACATACATCAAATACGAGCATGATAATATGACGGCGGAAGCTTGTAACGTCTTATTGAAATTAAATAAACCTCGAGACGTCTTCTGGAATATGAAATTGAATATACCTAAGATGAAATACAAGTTTCAACATGGAAACTCAAGGCAGAATGTACTAGAAACTTACATATTTTAGATTACTTTACTTCTGTGGTAAAATTAGAATGGAATAGAATACCTACCTAAAAACCATTTATTTAACATAATTTTATAGAAAATAATTAATAGCATAAAACTTATTAACAAATTAAAACGAACACTCAATCTTGGTTATTTGTAATGTAATGACCCCTAACCCCCCGAACAATGGGCCGACCGTGCGGTGTAGTAGTTACCATGCCGGTCCATCATTCGAATGGTCCTGGGTTCGATTCCCGGCGGGGCAGAAATTTAAATTATTAATTTATATTTCTGTTCTCGGTCTGGGTTTTGTGAAAATGTCTTTGTATGTGTCCATGGCACCCACGATACAGGGAATCCTAGTGTGAGTGTGAAGCGTTATTTATTTATTTATTTAATGTAGCATAAAATACATCCTTTCTGAATTCTTACATCCTTATTTGGCTCCTTGCTGAACTTTGTTTTGATTTAGTAATCGTAGATCACCTAAATTCAACGTAATATCCCTATTTATCAACACGCACTAAATTTAAATAAAGAATCTAAAGAATGAGCACCATGTAGGATGTAGGAACAATAACATTTATCTGCACCCCAATCGACAGGGGGCTCGAGGATTTTGCGCCTCTCCTTCCAAAGGGGAAGATACGTACGAGTATCTCAAAGGAATTTATATTAATGACATCTTTAAATATTTTTTGAGAATAAATTTTCTATTTATGTCTGTTATTAGGTATAGTATCTACTCCTATACTTATTTACCTACCTATTGTGTGAAAAATTACTTGTTCATAAGTAAATAACCTATATTTTTCATATTTTAGAAGGAACGCAAAATTAACTTGTTTATGTTGATCTTCATATTTATATAAAAATGTTTTTGTAACATTACTTTTTTTGTCAAATAAACTATTTTTATTTGACAAAATATTATTTAAAAACGTAATTACCTATGTAATTTCATTTTTATGCAATAATATTTACTATTCTTCATACAGTTGTAGAAAAATTTATAATTTAATATTTTGATATTGTAGCTTATACAGGGTGATTGCGCATATGAATTCAAACGAATGTAGGGGCAGCTGTGGTTGCATTGTGTGCTGTCTAGCCGCAAGGCATGCTTGTAGCATCGGTACCGGACGACAAAACAAAATCGACGATTTTAAAAAATATTATAATAGAAAATTAAAGTTAGATATAAATTAATTTGTTGACGGATTTCAAGAATTTATTTTGGAGATGGTAGTGGTGTCATCAGGATCTCCAATGATGTGTCATTGGAGATTTTGGAAAAATAAAGTAATAAGAGTTTTTCAAATCTGTTTATAAATGACGGATTTCTGGGGCGATTAAAAAATATACTGAAAAATTCTGCTACATTGAGAACACGGGAGAGGAGATCATATAAAGCATCTTTAGTGCAAAAGTCCACCACGAAAAGGGAGCGTTAAATAAGTACCTACACTACTGAAAAAATCCCCTATCGGTACCATTACGGTAGACGATTTCTCTGTGCGATCTCCCTTATACCTCGCCTCGGCACAAACGTCTGAAGTCCCGCGGGAGTTCGTTCACGAACTTAGCACATAGACGTTCGTACCGTGGAAAGAATGTCAAAGTACATTTTCGCAGTGTGTTAGAGATTTTTATCATGTCTCTAAAACCTATGTTGACAATATGTAATACCATATAAACAAAATTAAACATTGTGTTGAGCTGTATTCTGAACAAAACTACCGTGGCTTTTGATCGTATATTGGATACATCTAATATTGTTTACTCCTAAGGGTATTTTCTTTACAGTAGGTACATAGAAAATGTCCTACATGCTACAAGTCAAATCCGAACGTGACTTTATTGGCAAGTTTACCAAACTATGCGTAGTTTTGTACACGGTGGCATTTCAAAAGGTCTTGTAGTGAGGGTAATTTTTTTACATATTAGACCAGACGTTGTTATGAAATATTATAAAATAGACTTAAATTCACCCTCCCCTCCTTATCTTCAAAGTATTGATACCAAAAAAAGTTTATAGGTAGTCAAATTATCTTTTCGTAGCTATCATACAAAATTCATGTAACATGATTTTTCAAACAAAAAAAAACACTGCCACCAAACAAACTTTCGTTCACATTCATTATTATCTGCAGATAAAATATTGATTTGGTTTCTACTACGTAATTTAAAATTTTATTTTTATAGAAACGGTAGCCGCGCGCCCCTAATGCTCGCAAATTAAAAGGCGCGGTGTTCCCGGGGGTCTCCTATTTTGTGTCGGTAAAGATTTGCGGAGGGTCCCGTGGGCTATTCTGTACAGTTGACAACTCGCAATCGATCATTAATTACATTTTGTATGTAATATTTACGCCACATGTCGCATTATTCCTTGTCTGTAGCGAACTCCCACCCTTTTTATACATAGGAACGTATGTAGGTAGGTACTTGTTTTCAAATATTCATGAATATTACTTGTAACAGAATGATTTTAAAAATTTAAAAACTTTTTACTTCAGTAATGGCTTAAACAAAGAAAGAGGATAAAGGTTCGGATCATTGCTAATAAATCAATATAACGGAATTGTTCAACGTTATTTTTACCCGCATTGAGACGTTGAATTGAATTGCAACTTTGCACACATGTCAAAGGTCAGGCTGTTTGATGATGGAATGTAGAGGTGGATAGTGAACTCTTAAGTGGCATCTAGTAAAGCCCTCGAGGTTTTGGATGTAGAAACTAGAAGTTATGTTTGGTGTATTTCTAAATGGACACAATTTGCCCACAAATTATGCAGTTAGGGAATCGGAGCAACCAAACCAAACAACTACGTAGGAATGGGCCGTCATAATAAATAACGTGAAAAACTTTGCGAGAACTGTTGGTCTGTTTAAACAGTCCTAATTAGTTAGAAGGCGCCAACAATATCTTGCAGGAATAGAATACTTGCCAGTCAGGAAAATGTACCTAATAATTCTGTGTAATCATACTAGTGTACACTACAGAAGGGAATCGGGAACGCGTGTGTAGATAAGCATCTGCTGAGTGGTCCCCTTCTGTTTTCCGATCGGCGCGCGTACTGTCGCTATTAATTCCTGAGCCCTGTCACAAAGCTAATACACACGCTTGGACGTAATGTGATGTATTTGCAAGTGAAATGATATAAGCATCGTCAACTCACTTGCTACAATTGGAACATGCATATTTATGATTAGGTATTTCGCAATAATAAGTGGGCACGAGAACCTATTGGATGTCATTTATTTAGTCTGTGGTAAATATGTTAGACATTCACGCCAGATAGATATTAATTCAGAGATTTTAGTTCGTAGTTATAAGACGAATAACTATTTATGTTTTTTTAACTGCACGATGTAAATACATAACTATGTTAAAATTGTAAAAAATACCCATGGTTATGGTTAATATGACAACCAAGTTTGCTGTGTAGGCTAATTATGTTTTTAATTACCTAGTTTAGGATGATCATTAAATGTATGTATTCTTTAGTAGGCATTTTTCAACACTGCAGTTGCACGGTATGTATCCTATACAATAGGTACATAAATAATATGATGTATAAGTACGTACATATATCGGGTAGGTACAACCGCAGTATTAACCACAACAATTTAATACGATAACCACAGAATTCACACGATTAGTAGCTGTCAATCTAACCCCTTGTTTGTATGCAGTTGGTTGTCTAACAAGTTTGGCAAAAGAACTCAAAGGGAAATTGTACGGAAATGAAATAAAGTCTCACTGCTCACCTTGACTTTTAACGACAGTCGGCCCTAAAAATATAAAGAGAGGGGAATCGTTAATAAAAATTCCGGACTGAAACAACAAATTAAACGAAGCCGAGCCACTCGAAAAGCCATAAGTACCTACTCATCTCAATTGCCATCGATAAGAAATCCAAGCCGTGGCAATGTATTCCAGGCACGTTTCGGCTCACGGTTTTTTCTCGCAATGCCGCTATGGCCTTTAAAACGAATTGACTCTTAAATTCTTCAGAATGAAATGTTGTCTGAGTTTTATTAAATCGAGTGTAACCATTCCTGACATTACGCAAATGGCGAGTCCTCCCCTACATCTGTCGCAGGGATGCACCCCCTTAATAAGTGTTAACGCTCGCCGGCTGCGATGAACACTCCGTCCCGGCTCAAGCTAAATCTCTACAAATTCTTGATACAAATTAATGCCGTGGGAGGACTCCGCGAGCGTCTCTCGTAATTTCATTTTGTAATACCACGGGGTAATACCTACCAGGGTGAGATAACATTACAATACGTAAAATTACTCAACATACTCAAGACAGGACAGACAGGACCAACTTAATAGTTCCTATAGGTACATAGTTTATGATTTTTACATGTCGATGAAACATCTGAAGATGTCTGTATGGAGCAGGTCTAACTAAAACTTAGTAGTAGTATCGTAGGTTACATAATTATCTACGGTACACAGTCATTTACGTCACTTCGTTGACAAAGACAACACCGTAAAGTAATAACAATAATAAACTTACTACTACTGTTACTAATTCTTACCTTGTAAGCACACTCTGTTACATATTTCAGAGAAAATTTTCAGCATAAATCTAAATTAAGTCACATTAAAACTGATGTACAACAGTGCCATCGTAGATAAAGCAATACGTTTCCATTTTTCAGACCATTAACCCTGGACAATAACACGGCTACGGAACGGGCGAGTAAAATAAATGCCGGACGAAATAGTTCGAAACTGGTATCATCGTTGCAAATGTAAATGAACAATTAAAGCGTTCGCCGTGGCCAGGGACAATGATGATAATTATTTTAGTTTGCTGTCAGCGCGGTTGTCAGTCGACGCTGGAGTCCGCCCGCCCGCTGGAATGCTCTTCGGACCCCTATTTTCGCCATTAAACAGCGACACTTCTGCTGTTCGTAAATTATTATCAGCTAGCGCTTTCATTACTTGGCTCTGTAACAAAGGAACTCTACAAACGTAGGCGCACCCTGATTCAACTTCAACAAGTTTGATTCTGCAACGCCTCCACCTCTATTGTTCACGGGCTGAAATCGTGGTTCATATTAGATTCGAGGTAAAATTTTGATTTATGCATTATACTGTTACCGGCGACTGTGAACCAAGTAACTTCAATGAAAAGCTTTCATTAACATTAGAATCTTAGATTACGGTATAATTTTACAATAGATCTAAAGTACCCTGCAGACTGCAGTGCACTGCACATGCATTACATATTATGATACCTATCTATATTGCATATATTTTAATTGGCCTGAATTGTATGCGACGAACAAATTGTTGTGAATATTATATTGTATAACATTTTAGGTACATACATCTATGGTATTTCCCTTAATAGCAATAAACCGCGATGTCGTACTTGTGGTTTAAACTTTATTTAAATACAAATGTATCCAAATGAAAATATTATAATCATGTCACGTGTGTGTGTATGAACTTTTATTTGAAATAATATGTGCAAAATTGAATGTCGTGTCTATTGACTGTTCTTAACTAACTTTACAAGATGTGAAGAATTCCAAGACGAGATCTTTTTTGTTTTTTTTTTTTTATAAAAGGGTACCCAATTGGTCCCATAGAAAAAAAAACACCTGACGATGGACTTAGCAGATTCAATACGGAATTACTTCTAGCTTCTAATAGATGTTGCTTTGCAAAACAAAGCACTAAAGCGTACCTTGTAGGTACCTTTAGACAGAAAAATGGCACTGGCATAAACTCTTGAAGTTCGTAGAGGTAATAAGCTACGAGTACATTGCGCTAGTGACATGCGCGTTTCCGTAGTCGGTCTCTAACCAGGGCGGTTTTACAACATCCGACACGGACCACTAACCCGGATCTCCACCCGTGACCCTCGAGGCCGCCGCAAGACCCGTGCCCAACAGTAGCCATAAAAAGAGTTGCAGGCGAGCATAGTGGAATGGCCATTAGTAAACACCACGAGGTCATATATGATTCAAAATATGATATTTTTTACGTGTCGTGTAGATTCAATCAGTAGTGATGAAAACAGAAGCAGAATAGCGGATCTCTTTAGTAAAACTCTTCAGTTTGGCATGGTGAGGTTTGGCATGGTGAATAAAAAAATATCTCAAGCATCGCCTTGAGGCACTAGGCACAATACTATCGTAGTTAGCCTTAACATTCACCCGGACCAATAAGAATTTCTGAAAACAAGATGGAAATTCACATACGAGTACGTACGATGTACCTACTATTGAAAACATACCTACATACATAAATTAGAGTAAACAATTGAGTAGAATATAACTCGTAACATAAGTAGGTACTTACTTTACCCGCTGTTTTTTGTAGTTAAATTTTACGGAAGTTTAATAGTTTAGTACAGCTACTAGTAGTAGGTAGATAACTCTGTTGATAGCTAGGTACTTAATCTAGTTTGATCCATAGCGAAAGCCTAGTGATTCAATTAGCTATACTAAATAGTTCCGGCGGCTAGGTACCTACATAAAAAAACGCGTTTTTGAATTAATGTAAGAACTATAAAAGATTCTCAAAAAATCTAACATACCTAACTAATAATGACAACCATACACTGATTCCTTATTTGTATATTGAAAAATATTTTCAATACATTAGTCACATCACATAAATTCGTTTTATCGATTCAAAGCTCATTTGTGAACACGAATGCCTACATAACAGTGGACGCGCGAGTTGCGGGGAATTGAAATGGTTCGCATTCGCCAGTACTGGAATGCTTTCAACGCGTAATTCAGTTAAACGTGTAATTTATGACTATCCAAATTACTGTCATCACTACTGCTGTCTATCTAATATGATACTACTATGATACGACAGTGAACTGAAAAATGTAAGGCATTGATTTCCGGAAGAAAGTTTTTTTGTTAGGGGATTCTTTGTGCGCTATAGGTACTTATATAGGCACCATTACAATTGTTTTCCTTTATTACATTTCCCGTTACCTATCCATCGCACCTAAACAGATAGGTAATATAGTTATGTACAATTTGGGACAAATTACTTGAAAACAAATAAACCGCGCGCAACCTCAGAAGCCCTGTATTAGTCGACTCTTACGACATCCTTTATTATTTACTTACATATAAGTATATTATCCGCTTACTTAAATTTTTTGATACAATTCATAATTAGGTATAATACGTATAGGTACCTAATCGTTTGTTACAATTAATATGCCAATTTTATGTCATAACTTAATGTTCGAAACTAAACTTACCTAGGTACCTATAACGGCCGCTGTTTTTACTAAATTTAAATAGATAATATACTTATATTTATTTATGAATATATACCTACTTGGAGTCTTGTTATCAGATTTGGTTTGTTAATTTCAAATTTTATATCTAAATCGTAATGGGTGCCTATAATTTTTAATTAGGTAGACAGATATGCATGTCGCTACAACTAGGTAGGAACTAAAACTTTAAACTAGGTACCTACCTAGGTAGGTACTTATAAATATTGGTGATGTCTCATTACTAGGTATTTAGTTGACAGACTTTTTATGTGTTTAGTTTTATTTGTCGAAAGTCTACTTCTAGATCTCGATACTTCTAGATCTAGATACCTATAGGAGACCTCCTGCTACTGCTTATTATTACATCTTTAGGTTATGAAGGAACGATTTCCAAAATTTCTGTCCAAAATCATGAATAAGTTCTATTTGAGTTATTTCTTTCATAAGAAATACAATCTAAGTAGGTGTTGTTCTAATTCGTCACCGCCCACAAGTAACCTCGATAAAATAATGGAGCAATATTCTAAATTCTCTTATCGTATTATTGGGAGCGTCCATTAAGTCAATCAGTAAGGATAGGGCTTTATTCTAATACCTATATATACTATAACCTCATAAACTTGCTTTATAAAATAAACTATCCTAGAGGTTGGTTCTTAGGTAGGTACCTAGGTAGGAAAAATAACTAAGAAAAATAACCGCGTAGGTAAATAATCTGTAATATAAATATTAAGCTGCACCTACGTAGGTATTACCCATCTTATTTTATCATAGAGCTTCGCAATTAACATATTATCGAGAGACATAACATAGGGTATCGCAGTTAATGCCACGACCCTCTTATCTAATGAGAAATGCTTCAACAGAATAGGGAGAAATATAAAATAATATGCGTTCCATCAATATGCTTGACGTTATATAAACTCTGCATAAGTACCTACCTACCTATAAGGCGAATAGATAGGAAAATAACATGATAATAACTATACAATGTAGGTACCTAATAGGTAGGTAGGTAGGTATACCTATTTTCTCTACGTGTCTCCACGTTTACTCGACAATATTTCATTTAAATTACACAATAACTAGGTAACATATTCGTTTCGGATTAATTAAGTCTTAACAATTAATAACTATACGGAGATCAGTAAAATTCTTAATTTTTTATTGAACGCTCATTAACTGTTTCTTTAGTCTAATGTCTATTTACTGTCTCTTTAGTCATTCCTGTCTACACTCCTAATTCTTGATTGATATAAAAAAGTGCTATATTTTATTAGTGCTTATAAATAGTTAATTAAGTACCTATAAATCAGCCATCTATTCGTACCCCACGTCACCCACGTGGCATAAGTAGGACGGTATTTCGAGATAAATATTATGTATAGGTAGGTACCATATTAGCTAACTGCGGGTAAGGAAACGATTATATTTATAAAAACTAAGGATAAAAAATAAAGAAAAATACTAACTAACAGTGCGTAGGTACTTTGGTCCAGTATTACTTACTTTACGAGTTGACTTCATACCTATCTACCTAACTACTGGAAATTATTTGGTTACACCTGTGAAACCCAAACATTGCATAGGTAGGTAGGTAGGACAAATTGGAATTTACATTATTGCATAGGCAGAAGTAAAAACTACCTAGTTAAGAACCTAAGAAGTTTCCATTGGATGATTAAGAACCAGGTTCCAAACTTTAAAGCTGAAACGAAATTTCTACCGTTATTTCATTAATTCGCTATCTTTTATCCTACAAAACACTTATGAAAACTAGTTGTCACTTCTGTCCACTGAGATCGATTTATCATCTTAAAAGATTTACCTACCTAGTTTTGTGTGCTAATGAAATGAAACAGTGATTGAGTCTTGCCTGTGATTGTTTTGTTAATTCTCGTTTGTTCTAACTTTCAACAGATGTAGCGCATACATATGACAGATATAAGTGTAGTAATAATAATTACTTACCGGAGTTAGTTAGAGAATTATCACCGAGTCCTGTAGAAGTATCGACATCAGCATGCGCGTTTGCGGCCGCGGTCACTAGAAGCGCGCATGCCCACGCGCAGCCTGCTACCGTCAACCGAAAAACATGTGCGCCTCTCCAATCTCGATATTCCCGACGCTGACCCATCTCACATCACCAATTAAAACTTCGGTTCAAAAAATGAAGTCACGAAAAAGTTTAAAGTTTGACTTTTTTCATTCTAAAGTTCAATCTAACTTTTATAAGTTATCTATTAGTTTGTTAAAAGCCCTCGGTAATGGAAAAGAAACGAAAAAGTTGTTTCAAAACTACTAACAGCTTTCACGAAGTATTTTGCGACACGAAGTCTACGTCGTCTCTACGTAGAGACTATCGGGCAACGAGGATGCTACGGCGTGGTCGCGGCAGCACTGGCCGCGGGTCCACATTGCGGCCACGACCGGCTCCTTCGGAGTCACATCGTCTCACACCCGGCTGCGAGGAGGGCCACTGCGCGCGCACGCTCTTCGACAACCAATCGTGGTGTGGGGGAGGGACCGCGCGTAAGACGCACGGAAGTATATGCGAAGGCCTATGTACAGTGATGATAGCGGACAGGTGGTTTCGCGGTCGTAATTAGGCGTTTGATAAGTTATTGCCAGGTACGTAAAAAATGTGAAAACCCCTAACAGTTCAAGATAAGACTGCGCAGTGTCTTTTTTCTTTTTGCTATTTCTGATCATTTACTTTCTCCCTTACTATTTCCTTCATTCCTTCTCCTTAGACGTAGAAAATTAGTGTCTATTTTAGCTCCTGCTACAATTGCGTAATACTCAGTCCTGACCTAACCTTTGCTCGTAGTAAGGTCACGGTAAGTCGGTACAATATGTCAACAATAACATCTTTTAGATAAAACTTGTTTAAAACACATCATAACGACCTTAGTACGTCAACACGTAATTTATTTAACAACGCATTACCCACTTATTTATTGTCGGTGGTAGGTAATATTGGTTAGTACAATTTTTTTAAATTATTAGGTATCGGTTAACAAGGAAATTATTTGTTTACCTATGTGTAATTTATATATAGGTACTTATATGTATTAATTACCATATAGCGAAAAGCTACGATAAGTGAGATCAGTTGAAAGACGTTCTTTATAGTGAGGTCTTTGCGAAAGCTTCAATTTTGCTTCCTCAGGCATTAGGTAGGTAGGTATCTACTTCTCCCAAACTTTGACTAGGTATGCTGACATTTGCTATCTTGATATTCTGACTGAGGAGCAATTAAATAAACTTAGTTTCTTCGAATTCTTTGTGTTCGATTAATACCTATTTGGAATCCGCAAATATGACAATACTTATCTCCGAGTTTTGTACAAAACTGAAGTTGCTCCCTATTCGGAATTCTCATATTCATTCTGCTCCAAGTACCTACCTAGGCACCTATTAGGTATTTTGTGTGCTGTTCAACAGAACGACGAACCCAAACTTTTTAAAATTGCAGGCGGGCATTAGGTATAAGGTGGACACCTAAAATATATTTTACCTTCACATAATCACCAATTTCAATCAAATGCCTATAAATAATCTACTCTACAGTCAAGATATTATGTAGGTATTTACTTGCAACCACATAGGTAATTATTAAATCTCTAACTCAATTTTTTTACGGACAACGCACAGCCCAAAACAGACCCAGAGGCATGGAACTAATGAGGTCATTTTTATAAGTAGGTAAAGATAAGCAATAAGAAAGAAATTTAGAAAATTCATCACCCCTGAATTCTCATCACCGAGTTTGAATAGGTACCTACCTACCTAAGAAGTTAAAAAAAAGTGTGGACCTGGAATTTACCTACCGAACACTTTGCGTATATACATACATATAGGTACCTAACGTTAGGACACAAAATCCAAAATAAATTTTATTTCACTGTTTTATTTTTATTGAAAAAATAGACGCTGCCGAACATAGAACCTCCTTTTTAAAGTCGATAAAAAAAACTTCAAGGTTCAACTTTTTTTTACTTTTGTCGAAAAACATAATAATATTCTACCCACTGACGACTGACTTTTTTCTTAAATTGCACTTGGAACATTACAATGCCGTATGCCAATACAGTAGGTACATACTCGTATGTCGTATGTAGGTACTGCGTACGAATTTGTTATCAAGTAATTTTTGTGTTATACCTAATTGGTGAAGTGATTGGATTCTGTATCCTTTTTGTTAAGGAGTTTCAGGACGACCTTTACGTACGTATCGTCATGGAGATGACGATCGCATCTAAATTCTCCGAACCACGAATACACAGCGCTGCGAGATGCGACATGGGCTTATCACCAATTGTGATATTCGAAATATCTGGCAATTCTATTGTTAATTTAATAAGGCCTCAGCAAAAATCTTATATCTGTATAAGTAGATCGTAATAGTATTAGATCAATCTATGAGCGAAAAATTTCGTTCCTTCATGTTGAATCCCTTGATGGGAGCCCCTAGAGGTTCCATGGATATTAATTTTTCTTATTAGACATCCAAGAATAAACACACTCACCATCCAAATAAAAATAAATCAGTTAAGTTCGTCAAACAATGGTTATACTAAACGTTCTACTGACGACCAGTGCGATGACTGATGTATTGCCTCCTCCTAATATAATAATTATTATTATCACAAAGGCTCTGCGTATTTGATTACTCATTTAAATTAAGATTTTGGTGCAACTACAAAATAAAAATTATTATAAGCAGATGATCTTCAAAATTATTGAAGAAATAAAAAATAAAGGGACCAGAAATTTTATTTATCACAAACTACAATAATTCATTTTACTATCCTAGTAGGGATATGCTATAGGAATAACATTGATACAAAATTTACTACACAGAAGCTTTTGAAATCTTTAACGACAATAATAATATAAACCTAAATTTACTTATGGGGTTCAAGTATATAAAAAAAATTTACAGGACCCTGGAACTCCTGGAGAAGATTCAGTAAAGAGATAAGAGTGACCCACAATTTTCTAAAGGAGGCCATAATAAAAAACAATTCAATGCTTCGCAATCTCAAATTCTTTGCTTTTTTATTTTAATTGGCCGGTTCCAGAAATTTTCAGTATATTGTGTGTACATATTTGAATTACTAACAGTGTTTGTGTTATTTTCTATGTGTGTCCATGGCACCCACGACACAGAGAATTCTAGTATGAACTAAGTGTGAAGCATTATTTATTTTAATGTTGGGCTGAATAATTAAAAAACTACACCAAAATAAAACGAATATTAGGCGCTTCTCTAAATAAATAATTAAATATTACACTACTTTGCATCGCGCAGATAGGATAAGTTGGGTTATAAAATATGAAGAACACAATAAAAATTATTTACTATTATTGTTAAAGTAAAAAGTAAGTATTTTATTAATGTTACCAATTTATTGCATATTAAAAGTAGGTAATTCATACAGTAAGTATAATGAATAATTCTAACTTAAGTATATAAATTATATTAATAGTGATTGGCAGTTTAGCCTCCCTTTTTCCATTTTTCACCTGGAGTATATTCAGTCATTGGTCTGCCTGATATTCCACAAGTGCCAATGCCCACCCGGCCTGAAAGATTATCGGGTGATGCAAAAATACTTTTTGACCTGACACCTGCTTTTTTTGCAGCCTTGGAATGAAAAGACAACCACTTGTTTTTTTCACTTTCCCTCTCCTCTTCTATTTGTTTGAACCTCTGTTGTTTTTTCTGTTTTTTCTTTTTTAGGTATTCCCTATTGTAACCTTTGCCATGCCTGGAAATAAATAAATGCATTCATTTATATTTGTATAAGTCTGGAATAAAATAAGTAGCAAACGAGCATACAGTCAACCTGCTGTTAAGTAGGCACTGCAACTCAAACACAAACGTTCTAATATTCAGAAGTCTTATCTGAGATCATAAATATGGAGGTGTTGCTACTTATGAGGACCAAGATGGTTTGCATTCATACCTCAGAATAAAACCCAAAATAAAGTTGCAGTTTGTCACCATAACATGACTATGTTACTGTACATCTAACATAGTAAACATATTTCTTACAAAACTTCCAGATCTTGTCTTAACACTTATACTATACCATACACTAAAGTCTGTAAAAGTAAAATTCAACACAACTAAACAATTTTGACAAACAACTTAGATATAGAAAAAAAATAGAACACTTACTTCCCCTCATCACCACTCAAAGGTCTCTTTAATCCACCTGCTACTTGCTTTACATCTTGTATGGACACCACTTCCAATGTGGTGTACCCGTCAAATTTCACTTTAAATATGTCTTCTGCTATTTCCTCTACCACAGCATCATAAAACCTAAAAACATAGTTAATATTTGTGGTTAATATAGGTGTATACAACAAATTAATGAAAACTTATAATGTAACCTGAGTTGTAAATTATTAGTCCAGGAGTTTAGTCACTTTTGTGGTCACTACAACTCACAACACCCTTGTCCAACCTGTTATTACATTAATATGAAGAGGCGTGGATGCTCACTATGCTATAGTCTGTAGTGCTCACTTAACATCAAGTAGTCTTCAAGCTCGATAGCTACTTCTTTAATTATTATATTACCTATAAAAAAACTAAAGGTAAAAGTTGAATACTTACATGCCATCAGCTCGCCATTTAGCTTGACACCTGTCACCAATATGCCATTTCAAAGTGGAGTTCTGCAAGATGTCTCCTTCCTCAGCAGCCAGCAGGGAAGCTGTAACATCATCATGATTACTAGAACTGTGTACGTTATTGAATTTTGTATCATCCTCTTGAGTTTTAATTAGATCTTGTGTCAACTCAATTACTTCTTGTAAATCTGCTTTCAACTTCAAAAGTTCTTCATTTTCAGGATCAGTCAATAACGCTGCCTCCACCTAAAAATAACAAATTTAAAATCGTTAGAAGCTATTCCGTATTGGGCAACCACAGCAACAAAAAAAAACAAGACTACCTGCTGCAACTGCAATTTATAATTTCGGAGATCTTCGGCCATTATCTATAAAATACTTGAGGACACAATTCCATTAATTACCAAAATACCAATCTTTCTTTGTGAGACTTAAACCTTCTAAATTTTCGCCAAAACTCTTTAATTCATTTGGTTTTGGTTTGGTTTGATTTTCTTTGACTACTACTAGATGACATATCCAAAATCGAAAGACTATAGAAGACTGTCAGTGTCATATCAAACTGTCCTCATCCATTTCACATATACTCTGGTTGTCTTTTGTTAATAGCATCACATACTGCGTAGATGTAGTCCTACGTACATGTACATACTGTCAGACAGCTGTGACAGTTGACAGCACATATGACAATGCATTTTTTTCTTTCTCGGCTCTCGGCCATTTGGCCCCACTATGTCACAATTATATTATCTGTTCTTTTTTATATGTATTTCTTAAAATCTTTGTTAAATAGGTACCAACAATTTCTTTCTTGGTAATAATTATGGTTCCGACGAATCCGACGCCTCTGAAATGCATTTCCGACATAGCTAAGTTTGATAGATCCATCTCGAACAAAATGTTTATATATCGTTGATATCGGTATCGGTAGAGCAAAGGGCAGTCTTATGACTACAAAAGGACGCGGCGACAACTTGTTAGTTGTTTTTGGTCACAGCAAAGTAAATTCACTCGCACTCGCACCACTTTAGCCGCTAAAAGAAACTGAGGAGACGAACCGAGAGGGTTCTGAATGGTACGGCTGTACGGACTCTGTGTTGATTTTATATTCAGTACCTACTTACAAATTAAAAATATTTAAGATGACAAGTTACATTCTCACAAAATAGTGTGTTACTGGAATTTAGATTAATCGAAATAGTAAGGTTTTTAACCATATTAACTGATACATGTTACAAAAATGTTATTTGAAGTATCCTCTCTACTACCTTCACAGTATATAACTCAATGTTTGTTCATAAAACATAATAATCAAACATTATCTATTGTCATAATAAAAGCAGAATTAAAAGGTTAATTGATAAGTGTGCATGGCATAATGAATTTAAAATTTTTTAGAAACACATTTTGTTTATTAAGTTTATTAAATTAAACAAATATTTTTAGTATAAAATCCAAAGAATAAATTAAGTTGGGGTCTTATACAAGTTTTATAATAATTACAATAATTTACATTGGTCCACTATAAAAATATATTTCTACATGTGCTACAAAAAAATTCCTTTTTTCATACCATAATATATTGACAACCCTAAGATAATTTTATTGTATAAGTGTATAGGGACAAGGATAAGAAATATTTTGACTTAATTTACATATAAAAATAATTTTCATTTTGCTTCGTAGTTGCCTCGCCAAATTTTGATGACTTAATATAAAGCTACTACAAAATTATTGTGCTCCGCCGAGCTATGTATCATCGCATTCATCATTAACCCACTCATCTCCGAGATGAGGTTTTGTGTTATCTATACTATAATAAAGGAGTGTGTTTACAGAGCACAGTTGTGACAGACGTTAAACTTTATGAACTTTCTGTAGTAAGTACAGTGACGCGACCTTGGAGTTTTACTCACAGCACGCAAGGAAGTTTCATTTTAAAAACTCTGGGAAAAGTTTTCTGTAGCATAATCGTTTATGAGTTTAAGTGCATTAGTCAGTATTTGACTTAATTAATAAAGTTCCTTTTATTTCGTAAGACAATCGCTACAATCTAAGTCGTTGTAAACACTATTACAATAAAAAGCAATAATACGTCAGTAATATTAACTACACGAGTATCAAGTTTTCTAAGCAGTATAAAAAAATAGTACATAACAATAAACTTAATTTAGATAGATATAGATACTAACAATAATTTATAAATAGCGTTATTAAAATATTAAAATTAATTAGAATAAATTGCAGTAGCATGACTTACTTAAAAACAGAAAATAAGCAATATAAAAATTAAGTTGCTACATTGACGAGATGGCTTTGGAGTGCTGTGGATTGGTGGTAGCGGCGGCGCGAAGCAAAGTCCTCGTTGTCATCGTTCAACCTCTCCTGTTCCATGGTAATGTCTGCGTGCACTGGCGTCACTACTAGCTGTTCATATTCTAATGGCCTTTTCCTAAAGAACACACATGTTTGAATCACTGGATGTTATACCGAACAAACAAAAAATATGACAATTATGTTCTACTTAAAATAGCATAGTAATAGGGTTAAGTAAAACATGTTCTCAAAATAATGTCGCTGGTCGCTAACAAGTGACTTAATCTTTTGAACGGCTTCTTCAACCACTTGGCTGCAAAATATACCTACACTATAATAATTGTATACCAAACTAACTTAGTTTTTTAATGTATTTTATTGTGTAATTGTTAAAAGCTTTGTAGATTATAGAAAAAAAAATGCCAGACCGTAATAAAGGAATTACTGAAGTTAAGAATTACCCAATAGCCTGAAGAAAAGATATTTTCAACCAATGGAAGAACCGAAATTCAGATGCTCGGCCTGGCTTGACCGCAGGGTTTGCTGCCCCAATGTATAGCCACAATAGCCAAAAAATGGACAAACAACCCAGCGCATAGATCCAGTCTACAAGGAACATCAACAGCAATTTTACTGCCACCTAAAAACAAAAATCACTCTTAATTTATTTGTTTCATTTAAAACTTCATTATGTTAAAACATTATAAAATATGATAAATAAGTATGAAAAACAAATTAGGTACAGGTACTTTATTAGATTCTCGTTTACAAATTTTCTTAATGCTTTACCAGCTGCTAAAACCTGAAATTCCAAACTAAGTTTATAATTTTTGCTACCTTTATGAATATCCTACCTACATTGGTTTTTTAATATTTTTAGTTTTGTTAATGTTTAAAACTGACAAAAACATACCCCAGCTAGTGATAGCCACCGGTTGCAGAGATGAGAGTACCAGTTCTTGTTCTTAGAATGCACGCTCACGCTCGGCCGCCTCCCGCCCTCTCCATTTACCATTCGCCCGTTCATTATAGCCGAATCAGTAGGCGATGGTGTGAAGTCCTGAAAATATATTTTAACATTGGTGTTACTTATGATACGAGTGTAAGCAAAAATGTATGTACATATCAAAAAATAACACTGAATTAGCGTTTCAAAGAAGTTGGTAAATATCACCAAATAACTTATTTTCGCGATTCTAGGTGTAAGCTAGAATATATAAGGGCGCTCCCACGTGAACGTGAGCTTTTTAAGACAATGTTTATGGCGCTAAAATGATACTTAAACATATACCTATTACGCTTATTTAATTACATAATATATACATCAATATTAAGGAAAGTATGTTTTTGCAGTTCAGAGGTGTAGTTATTTTATATTGCTATCTATCACTGCATTAGATTTTTTGAATTCTACCTAACAAATTATAACAGCAAAGTATACAAACACAGACAGTGTTTGCGAAATTAGTAACATATAAATTGCCTAATAACAAGCGTGCTTCCAAAGGAACAAATATTGACGAATACCGACCTAATTACATTTGAATGGCTGTAAAAAAATAACCATAGGTGAAGATTCAATGTGGTCGATAGCAAAAATTACCTATTAACAAAAATTACCCATACTTACTCCTACAGTTTTATGTCTTATTCTCTCTGGGAATAACAAATCAAGGTCACTCCCAGTGGCCCCATATACTTGCATATCTCTTTGTGAAGGTCCTTGGAATCTACGGAAAAGTTTATTGACTAAAGTAAAAATGTATGTTTGTATAGTAAACTTACTTTATTTCTTAATGGTATTATTAAAACCTAAACCTATTAATCACGCAACGTCAAATGACAATGTGAAAATAAAATTATGGTAGGTAACATAAAAAATAAAAATAACAAAACTCATACCTCATTTCCCGTCTATGTTGTAAATCAAATGTTTGCGCGAGAGCAAAGTAAGAATAATCAATGCTAGCGTATGTGATAAGGAATGGCATGGTGACGATAGGTGCTAATTTGTTAATGTCACCAATGATGATAAATGTAACGGTCACTACTGCTACTACCACCATAGAGTATATAGGCACCTTGTTAGGTCCTCTCTGTGAAAATAAACAAAAATATAAAAAAGTTATTTTTGACTGAAGTACTATATAAGTAGGCTAAGGCCTATATATAGGTATGTCTCTGATAATCAAGTGGACGTTTAATAGTTATTAAAATAAATAAATTAATCATTCACAGCAATAAATTTGGAGTATGATAATGACTAAAAATGGGAATGGAATTTGATGCTTGAAAGTATAAAGCAGTGACACAAACTTATTGGTAAAGTGCAAATCCTGGGTATTGTGATGCCTTATGTCTATGCCTCCACACCAGAACTGCACAGGTTCCACAATGCCACAGCTTCCATGTTGGTGCAGTGTATGGTTTTATACAAGGAAAAACTTACACCATGTCCTAATGCATCCAGTCCTGGTACAACTTTTTCATTGGCAATACTTTGCAGAACTCTTGGTGTTCCATACATTGCTCCCAGGCAAGAACTCATAGAGCTTACATATAATCCAGCAAGTAAAAGAACAGTCACAGCTGATATATTAGCTGTTATTGAAAAATTCTTTAACAAAGCATCTCTTGTAACTGTTGCCGCCAATGTTATTATAAACATTAAATACAAAAAGGTGCTGTAAAAAAGACATAGTTGAATTATCAGTGTGGTGACATTTATTTAATAATTTACAACAGTTTATACTGCCTTCCTATTAATCTTATTATGGATAACTAAGTTTTCAAATTTTTGTTATAAAGTTAAGGAAGACATTTGATGACATCTGATTGCTTAAAAATTGAAGCATGCAAGCTATATATTTTAGTACACTATGTTTACACATGTCTAATTTTAAATGGTAAATCATTATTACAAGCTGCAGTTAATAACAGTCATGACTGAATAGAAGTAATGCATATTATCATCATACTCACTCACCCAGTACTAATAGCTGCCAGTGAACCATTAGGAATGTTAACAGAAGGATTCTTAAGATCTCCACTCATATTAATTCCAGCCAGTATACCAGTGATAGTTGGGAAGAACACACCAAAGCATCTGAACCATGTGTAGCCTTCCTGGTAATTGGACCAAGTATTATTTGCCATAGTACCACTTAACCATCCCTTGAATTCATCACCTGAAAAATTAACATAGTTATGTACAGAAATCAGTGCAATAGAGAGCTGAGACATTAATTGCTAATCTAGTCAATGTTAATATTGTAGTGTCAGAAAAGAAGTAATCCCCATTAAGGGTTTGAAAAATGGTTTAAATTTTTATTATCAATATTTACCAGGTACAGCTGTAAAGGAGCCAACAAAAAAGTCCAATGCTGCTAGCAATATTACTAAGAGCAAGATAAACTGCAGTTTAATCACCCACTTGACACCAGCAACATTGATGGTTCCAAGTAACAATACTGCAGCTACTGCAAAGCCCCGAGCTGCCCAGGTATTATCAGTGCCAACCAAGCTTGCCATAGACTCTCCAAACCCAAAGACATTTAGGGCACATCCAACTGCCTAAAAACATGTGATATAAAATTAATCAAAGATTAAAAATTTCAAGTTTTCATCTAAGATCTAGTACATCTTTACTTTTTTTGACATATCTTTTTCATTGCAGAAACATTATTATAGGAATCTAATATTGAACTTAAAAAATTGAAAGAAAATATTACAATGAAAACTCATTCTGTTATAGTTACTGGCATATTCTGTTTCAGCTGTAAATTTTCCCACGATATAAAAAAAAAATTACAAGCAACAACCACATAGGTTAATTCACATTGAGTCAGGGTATGCTGTATAAATATGTTTTAAATACACAATAATAAAATTTACCTGTCCAAAGCAGTAGACCATCCCTAGAGCTCCGCCCATTCTTGAGCCCAAGGTGTGAGCTAAGAGAAAATATACACCACCACTTTCTATTCTACATCTTTCACAAATACCCACTGCTGATAAGACTGATATGAGCGCTACAAATACTGAAACATAACATAAATCATGATTTCATCAAGTAATCATTGCAATACAACCAACATTATCGAAAAAGGTAATTTATGTGTATTAAGTGAAAATATTACCTATTTGATCATTGTAATAATATCTTATTCTTTCAAGATAAGAAATTAAATTTAAAAATATCTGGTAGGTTTTACATGATTGTGTAGATTAGAATTAAAAAAGTATTTTGCTTTCATTTGTTACATTATGCAATGATGTTAACATACCTGTAAAAAATACTATAAAAATAGCATTAACTAATCCAGCTTGTCCAACAATCCAACCTGACCTTAGAAATACAATGACACCAAAAATATTTATTAGGCATGATGTAAATACACCATCCCAGGTCCCAAAAAGTACTGGTTGTGAAATGAAGAAATTTGATTTCCACCATGGGACATCACCCTGAAAGTAAAAAGAGTAAAACAAAAATTATCTTCCACCTTACAACTCTCATAAAAAATGTAAGTAGGTATGTTCATACAAATACCTAGATGCAATAAATATAGTATCTACTAAGTATAAATACTACTATCAACACTGTGAAAAATAAAGTGAAGTCCAATGATAACAAATATCAAGTATAATACACAGAATATCTGGCCATAGGAGAATAGGAATAACTTTAGTTCTTCCTATTTCTTTAAACGTAGTGGAGAAAAAAAGCATTACCTGTATATCAGCGAAAATCTCATTTGCTCCGGAGGCTTGATGTCCGCCCGTTCCATATTGTGATTCATTGCCCAAGTCAACAAATCCACCTGATTGTCTTCTCATCCGAGCCCTGTCATATGCAGGCTCGTCTGATCGAAAACTATCCACATCTAAATCACTTCTTCTTGAACGGTTGTTTTGATCCATAGTTTAGATAATTTAAGTACTAATTTAAATTCATAATCCTAAAGTATATAAAATGCAACGGTAATCTTTCTAAAATCTGTTACCTGCATTTGCTCTACATCGCTTTATTTTAGACAATTTTGACATATAGAATAGATGACTGTTGCAGTTTTGACATTGTCACATTGACACTGATTGACGCACAACACCGCACAGTCCGTTGTCTATGACACAGTCAGACTCCAAAGACTATATTAAATTCACAGAAGACGCGGACTGTTGGTTTTTCTTACAAGTAATATTTTTATCCTGTCGTTTCTCTCTCTGTCATTAACTGTCATAGCTTTCTGTCTATGACGAAACGGCGACCAATGGCGACGGAATACTATATAACCATAGTGTTATTATATACTCTTTGATTCTATACTTATTATATTCTTGGTTCTATTTATACTATCTATCTAATATATGAAATAAAATTCTCGGCTTTGGAGATGTAGTTGTGTGTACGCAGTTTGAAAATTGGATGTCAACTAAACTATTTAAAATACCTCTAAGTGAACCCAAATTTTTTTTAAGATAATTACAAAGATATCTTAAAAATACTTAAAACCCTAAAATTTTACTTTCCTACCGCCAACCCTTGGCAGGACATCCCCTCCGAGTATAGTCTGACAGATCTCCTACTGGTTCTATTTGTATTTAGACTTGGTTGTCCATAGGTTGCGTTGCTTAAAATCTGGTGGTTTGCTAAAATCATACTCGTTTGCTACTCATCTGTACATAATAATTTATAAAATAAAGAATCCCGTAGCGTCTGGTGTCTGTCTTAGCGCGCTTATCTCAAAAACTAGAACCGCCCCGCTACCTCGCATATCTCTGATGAAAAGGCATCCTAATTCATTAAGGTTTGGTGTAAATTATCTGTAATATCTATGAAATATTCTCCTCCTAATAACTCCTCCTAAACGGCTAGAAATATTTTGGTGAATTTTTTAAGGTCATCCTATGATTGTTTAGATCTACAATTACCTTAGACCTAGCAGGTAACACTGCTTTGACAGAATAGCGTCTAGGTCAGCTAGTTTATTATTACAGTAATAAAACTTAAATTCCGCCTAGAAACACATCAATAACTACAAGTAATATCAACTAAGTTATCCATTTTTTTTTAAATAATCCCGTCATAATTATGTACTATTGTAATATACATAATATTATATTGTTATTAGTAGATAGGTATAATATACTTGTATTTTTATTAGTCGTGGTTGCGGGTAATGAAGTAGCCGCTTGAAAACATGCAAAATTCATTCATCATAATGTTATCATCATAACTCAATGTAAATTATATTTTTATATATATTCTTTCATTAAATTATATATATTCATCTATAGATAATATTTGTAAATCGTATAAAATTGAAAATAAATAATAATATAGAGCAATAATTAAATATTTTAAGGACGATTTTAAATGTACCTTCATATAATTATAATAATATACACACTTAACAGTGTCACCAGTTTTCGTAGAGCTACGACAGTGTACCGCCCATTGCTACGAAAGCTCGGACGATTTCTTTACTCTTTGCAGCTTTACGAGTACTTGCGGATTTCTAATTTATTAGAACAAGCGACTTTCGCGACTTTTTCTTCGGACTTGCGCGAGTTATGAATATTAAATAGTGTAAACGGAAATATCGAACTAAATTAAACAATGGATCATCAACTTATTAAAGCAAAAAGTCGACTTAGGGACATTCAGCCGGCACAGGTAATAATTATATCACCTAACATATACATAAAGATATATAAAATATATATGTATATTTTCATTCATTATTATTAATTTAATAATATTTATTAAAAGTAATGCTAAATTGGTGAAAACACCTTTGCGAATAACAGTACTTTATACCTACCAAATTTGAAAAACATTAGAATAAGTTTTGTAAATCAACCTTAACAGATAGACTTAAGCTATCGCGGAACTCTTTTAGCATACCTATTTAATTATAATTAACACACAAATTAAGTATTTTGGACTTTTCTATATGTGCCTCACAAAGACATTTATTGATTCAACCGTATTTTATGAAGATAAGAAGTATATATTATTAATATTATTATGTATGTAAAGAAAGCAAAGCAATAAAAAAAATTTTGAAACAACTTGCAAAAACTTAACTCTATTGTATTTCCGCCTTGTAGTTTTCCTAGAGTCCAATTTATGAAATATTCGTAAGTCTTGGCAACTATTATTGTTTGGTTCATTGTCGAGTTCCCCATTTCGCACAAAAGACTACGCGGTGAACTAATCTGAAGAGTTTTAACGATGTTATTCATCGCGTCAGCGGCAGGCGGCAGGGCATCCTGCGTCGTTAGTTCCACGGTACTCCACTTCATTATTATAATTTGATCATAACGAATAATGATGTCACCCAAGGTTATTTACTTTCACATCTCGTACTCACTTAAAGATAGAGCAAACACTGACCTGTATTTTGTAGGGTAGGAACATGATCCTCATTTCTTATTAATATAGACTACTGTAATTATATATTTAAACAGACACCACGGATATACCTATTTTATTGTGATTTATCTATTGTACTTCGCTCGTGGAAAGTACACTCATACATACTCGTATTTACGATAGGCAATAATAAACAAGGATCGGTTATTTTTAGTTTATGTTCCCTTATAGCATTACTTTTACTTATAAAATAAAATGCCAATCTCTCTCCTCATCACTCCCACTTCAGAAATACGTAACTCCAGAATTCTCTTTAGAAAAAATCCAGCTTTTCTGTCTATAAAACATGGGACAGAGTACTTCGCTCGTCATTTAATCTTAAGGACCTTTAATTTTAAGAAGCTTTTGTAATCACCTACCACATTATTTCTTCATCATCAAAGGTTAACTAATGGAGAATGCTACAAGACATTAAGTTGCCCCTAAATCTTGTAGCCTCTAGATTTGTAACAATAATAAATAAATAAAATTACGCCTTTCTACGCACTTATATCAACAATTATTTAACCAAGAGTATCTAAGAGTTAATGTACAGTATCATTCTGCTCAAAATCGGTTACTATACAGAAGTATCAACCATTTGAAATCAACTTTTCCAGCCATTCTAATAAGAATACGAAGGATATACGTCAATACCCGGTAAATTGATAAACATATTTTTTTGGAGGAACGCTGAACGATAATTTCTAGGTAACCTGATAAGTAAAATATTTATTAAGATTAGTATCTATCATAAGACATGTCCAGCACTTAAAAATAAAGGTGTGCGGGGGCAATACGAAGGCGGCGTGCTGGGCGGGCGGTGGTGGTGGCGGTGTCCAGCGAGCGGCGCACGGTGGGTGCGTCACGACCGCGCTCACGCGGCGACGTCCTCGCGTGGCTCGCGTCACTCGGCAGTCGGCGCCCGCAGCCCGCGCGCCTCGTGAACGTAGCGCGCCGAGCCGCCTGCCGCTGCTCGCCGCCCGCCGCGGCCGCCCCCACCGGCGGCTATAATGCCGGTTCCCCGGACCCGCTCCCCAAGAGCCGCGCGCTCGCCGCCGTGCCGCGTCGCTCCGATTCCGACGACTTCTATGCGCTCGGCTCGTACCCCGAATCGCTCCCGATTACGCGTTTCACGTCTGTAGACCGGAATGTAAATATTTATGGATGTCAGTTTTCAGTTGTTTAGATTGGCTGTGAAATTCAAGGTATGTAAGTAATGTCTTGTGTTTCGATTTTTTCACGACATATAGTTTGTCAGTTGTTCAGTTTCAATCTTGCTAGACAGTTCGAATGAAACGAATCGCTAAAAGTAGCACGCCTTTTGTATGTTGCACCGAGCTTTGTGTTTTTCGTGGTATCGATAGTAATTGCTATCAATAACTACACTTAATGACGTAGAGAGTGCCCTTCTATATTTGGATCAATAGTTTACCATTTAACGGTAGTAGTATTGAGTTCTACAGATTTTTCGCATAAAATTACATTATTAAAATACAACCGTCAGTGCTTTGTGCGCCGCCGCGAGTTTGTCAATTTCCATTCTAATGAACAAGATCAAAGATATTCTTTGTGCAGATTAATAAATTACAACAACCACAAAACTATATGAAGTTCAATCTTTTACATTTTATAAATTGAACAGTTTAAAACATAGGATGTTATTACAAAGACATCAAATATACTTCTCATGATTTGATAGGTAGGTAGATACATGTCAAACATTGTTTACACTTTATAAAGCTTAAGTTTGTATTAAGAGACACACACACCACAGAATATACCTACTATGTACCTATATATCACAAAAAAATTTAACCTAAAACTTTTTATTTATTAAACACGGTACATACTGACAAAGACTATAATTATGAAGTTTTGTTGATTAGACTGTAGGTACCTATTCCTGTATTTTTTAATTCTTATACTTAGGTAATTACTACAAAAATATTGATTGGCATGAAATGTTTAGGTGAGAATGAAATCAACAAGGCGTGTTCGGGTACATGAAGATGCTATTCGGCATAGGTAATATCCCACTGTAATTTTATTTATTTTGTATTATGCGAACAAGTAGTAATTGCGTAGAACTTTAAATTATTTGTTTTGTAAACAACTAATATTATCTTCTTTAACAATTTAATTATACGCTAAAGTAGTTAGATTAATTTGTTAAATAGAAAATATAGAATTTGCATTTGGATTCATAGCCAGGGTAAATCAAAAATTTTTCGATATAATCCTTATAAAAACGATTTCATACACAACTAATATTTTTTGTACACCACAGAATAAAAATGTTACCTACTCCAATCACGCGTAGCATCAATATACCTGGCATACCTACCTCCTTAGTAGTAATAGCCAAATTACTCGTACACAAACTGCAACTGTTCACGAGGTCTGCATTAAGGTTTCTACTCTTTTTCATTTGAACAAAGTTTTAAAACATAATAAAAAAGCTCGTATAGACGCTCAACTGAATAAATATTTTAGCCTTTTTATAACAAAGTACGAGGGAACCTTAATGTAGCTCATATAACATCACGCACGGCAATTAATAACGCTTAATTATGTATTTAAGACACAAAAAACTTCACACACGCATGATACATAACCTGTCTCATATGAGGTTATGGTTCCAAATCTAATAACAATGGACGGTTTAAAGTAGTAGGCTATGGTAGTAGGATTATGAAAAACGAGGAAAAATTAATAAAGCACAGCATAAGACCGATGAACCTGATATATCGTTCATCTGTAACGAATGTATACGGGAGGAGACCGGGAGAGTACCTGTATACCATCGAGGGATTTACCCCCTCCCCCCCTCCAGCGCAGGGCACCTACTACAAAGTCACATGAGATTTTTGCACGGTATGCGGCCACACATAAAGTCATTCTACCCACGGTCATTGGATGAAAGAAGAGAATACCGTACCTATGTGGTCCTGAGCTACAGAGACAACGAATTTATACCTACATATGAAAATATATTTCGCATTTCTATATTATGTGCTTACAAAACAATACAATATGTACCTAATAATGATAGTGTTTGGTACACTAGCATCGGATAAGCGATAGTGAATAGTCGCACCGTAGTAGATAGATGTAGTCATTTGTCATTTTTATAATGTTAAACTTGATCGCATTCAAAATTCATACAAAAATGTCATGATCGTTATTTTAAACATATTCCTGTTATAAAAAAAATCCCGGTAAGCAAATAAAATGCATTGGTAGTAAATTCTGTTAAGAAGCTTTGCTGCTCGTTGCTTTGCAATAAGAAAATTTTAAAATAACGTATACATTTAATGATACAATATTTCAGGTTATTTTATACTATTATCGGTATTTAATATAAATTCAATTCATATTTTAATACTACTTTTCAGTCTTTTCTTTTTGTTTTGTAACATTTGGTTATACCTAATGTGTTGAAATGAAAATTATTTTTTGTAGGTAGAAGACACTGATAAATACAATAATGTAATAACTAAACAGTTCATAATTATACCTTTAAACATTTATAGATTAATGCTCAAAGTAGAATTATTTACGTATCTAAATGTTGTATTGGAAATGGTGAAATTTTATCAAACATTCGCAGGTTTTAGCTCTAGAATCTGTAACACGATATTCAAATCGTCAAAACAAGACAGAATTTCTAATTCGTCTATTCCATACGGATAGCATTAATAATAGTTACCTATTAAATAAAGCGATTAGTCTGTTTACTAATCGATATTTGGGAACTCTGCCCAAAACATATTTTCTATCTAGTTGCTCCTCGGACACAGTTGTTTCTTATATTCTTAGCAATCACAACTTTGAGTATTATGCATATGAGTATACATTTAAAGTGTATAACACTTTTAATGTACTTTCGTACGTATCTTTCATAATCGTTTTTTACAACGTAGGCGTGCGGCGTTTCAGTTTAGTCCTCACTTCCGTCTTACTGAGGTTGGACGTATGAACCTACCGATGGATATGCGCCGCAGTAATCACTTTAAATGAGTGGTGAAATTCATTAGCCACCTTAAAATAAAGAATACTTGTAGTATTGTTTACAAATATCGTCAAAGATCTCGGTGATAATGGTTTTATTAGTGTAATGTATAATCTTTATTTAAGCGGCATCTACAGTCCTTATTACTCATAATATGGGTAATTTAAGTACCTATATTAATGCCTAGTATTAAAATGTCTAAGCTACAAACAGTTTGTTATGTGAACAGTGACAAGGCATCTGATGTGTAAGTAAAATCTAATATTTTTAAATTTTAATATTAAATTTTAAGATAGGTATTCATAAATTCCTAAAATTCCACATACTTATAAAGAAAAGAAAGTATGGTTAATAGGGTTTAATCTAATAGTTTTTTTAATTACAAAAATGATTGCATCCTGCAAAAACACATCTATGAGCTATATACTAGGATTTAAAATAGTAAAAAAAACAGACATAATACATGTTTTTACAAATCGGACGTCTGTATTTTTGACTCTATAAGCTGCAAGTGCAAATGACCTTATGGTATTGAGGTATCTATATAATTTACAATAATTATTTAAGCAACTACTAACACTTCTTACTATAATAACACTATTAAATAGCTATAAATATTTTTACTATTGTATTTTTTGGCCACGAAAAGATTTTAGCATATATAGTACCTACATAGTAGGCGTATTATGCACTTTATAAAAACTGACAGTTTATCGAACAACAAAACCCATTCAGAGTTCTCTTGTATCTCATTGGTCGATATATCTGCCATGTTTCTATGTTATTGGTTAATTTAGGTGTCACGTGGACTTAAATATTAGATGGTAAGAAACGAGAGGTTATATGATATATTTTATAACCTGTCACCGGCAGGGAGAGCATCAAGCTTTTAGCTTTCAAAATGTAAAATAAAACGTCACCACATTTCCACCGCCAACGCATTTCGTTTTCTTTTTTGTCACATTAACTCACTTGCTTACATATATATACAATATACATAAATATTTTAAATAAATTATATTATACAGGTACTTATATAAATTATATCACTCATTGTATATAATTGTATCGTATTCTTATAACATACATTTTCACGTTTTTCATATATGATATTGTATGGGTTGAAACGCACTAAAATTTGAATACTCACAGGTGTTCAGACTTCTGAACACTGATTGATCGTAACATCTTGGCTTCTCGAGGAGCAAGGTG